>JAYJMF010360834.1:0-10007 GCA_036873715.1 Salvia sclarea | reverse complement strand
TGCATTGGGCATGGAGAAATTGTCCAGCGGCTTGGAAGGGCGCACACACCAATTTCAAAAAGGGATGTCCGACCATCATCCTGGAAGCTGTCGCCTCCACCGATCTTTTGATTTGGCATGCATTTTACGGCATCGCGGGCTCCAACAACGACATCAATATGTTGAATCAGTCGCCTGTATTCAACGACTTCTTGAGCGGCATATCGCCGGCGGTCAATTTCACGGTGAATAATACGGAGTACTCGATGGGCTACTACCTCGCCGACGACATTTATCCGAACTAACCAACATTCGCCGACGATATTTATTCAAACTGACCAACATTCGAAGAGATGTGGAGGCGTTTCGGTCGTTGAAATTAGTTCTCTTTTTATTTTTATTTTTTATAAAATTGTATTGTAATTTTCCAAATATTCAATACAATTTATTTCTTTTAATTAATTAAATAGTTTAAATTTAAATTAAATTACAAGCTAAAAATTAAAAAATAATAATAACAAATTAATGCTAAGCCCTCCAATATGGAGGTCATCAATGCAGAACCTGCGGGCTTTGCAATATTATATTATAATAATGACTCTTTTTGGCCAAAGCCCTCCATATTTTTGCTACCAACACTCCTAGGACTAGGATTCGGGTCGAAAAATTTTAGCTATTTTTTTTTTTTTCCAGTTTAATTAGTCCGCACCGAAAAACTAACTCAAAACCCGGTCGTTTAGTCCGATTGGCATCCATATATCTTTCTCCCTTGCTATAAATTAATATTCAAATAGCTAGTACATGTACACACATGCAAGTGTGATGAAACTTTTTACCCTACTAATTAATTTCACCAGTACTTGACCATTAATTGATATCCACATATCTTTGAAAACAATGCGCATTAATACAAAAGCGACATAAAACTTGTATTTTTCGACATTTATATATATAATTATAAAACATATATGTCTGTACGTATTGAAGCTAGGTACCGACAGTGCAGTTATTTGCGAGAAGCTCGTGAGCTAACTAACCAAACCGCAGGAAAATCACATTCACAAATCTTCGCTAGATTTTGCTTACTTGTATTTGACAAGGACAATTTATGTGGCCCACCACAAACCTAGCTCTCTCTTGTTGAAATCACATGCTAGTATGAATGTATGATATTATGCATGTGTTTTTGTGTGGTTTAAATAAACACTACACTAGTATGATACTATGCATCCATCTTGGCTTTTTGAAAGTTGAAAACGAAGAAAGTGGATTTTGTGCTCAATCAACGGTTAAATGTCGTACTCGTCAGGTCATATTTAAAAATTCGATAGTGGTGCATCATTAATTCAGCAGTGTTCATGGTCAAACTTTAACTTGTCTGCTACAAACTTGTAAGAGGCTTTTTCTTTTCGCCTCGAAACATTGGAATTATATTTTAATCACCCATTATTACTTGAAGAAAACTTCATAATTTCAATAATTAGTATTGGACAGGAAAGAAAATGATTAAGGTTTACTAGATTTTGCACCAATAGGTATTATGATTATTTCTTTTTCAATTCGTTGTTATTATTTTAAGGGTTAAATGCCAAATAAATCACCAATTATACCCTGAATTGCAATTGGAACTCGACATTTGGAGCCTGACAATTAAATACATAAACTTTTATTTTTTGCAATTGGAACTCGCGCCTTTTTTCCGGCAAACGGAAATATGACTTGACACCGGTTTAATCCTGCGTGGACTAAAAAAATGTCACGTCAACGTTTGGATATTGCAATTAAAAACACGAACTTTCAATTTTTTTGCAATTGGAGCTCACATCATTTATTTTGTTTTAAATAAAAGAATAAAAATATTATTTTTACTTTTCCTTTATTTTGTACATCACATTTACCCTCCTAACTAGTACACATAATAATAATAATACAACAGAAAACCCTCATCTTTCAAATTTTTTTCAAATTATATCCGCATCAAAGTTTCTGACAATAGAATGATTACTCATCTAACCGTTTTTTATCTATCATTTTATAGCACGACATAGGAAAAGAAAGTCCACATAAGAATTTGGCTAGATGACTCACCATTTCGTTGTCAAAAACTTTGATGCGGAACATATTTGGAAAAATAAAATAAAAATGATGATCTTTTTTTATTAACGTAAATTAGAGACATATTTTGGAAAATGTAAGAAGATGAGGACACAAAACACTATTGTTGTTGTTGTTGTTGTTGTTATTGTTGTTAGTTGTTGTTGTTTTTGTTGTTGTTGTTGTTGTTGTTGTTGTTATTATTATTATTATTATTATTATTATTATTATTATTTATTACAACACTACTACCGAACATGTACTAGCTAGGGGAGTAAATGTGATGTACAAATAAAGGAAAGTAAAAAAAATTATTATTCGGTTATTTGAATCAAAATAAATTATTTGAGCTCTAATTGCAAAAAATTGAAAGTCTGTGTATTTAATTGCAATATCTGAACGTTGACGTGGCAATTTTTTAGTCCACGTAGGATTAAATCGTCACCAAGTCATATTTTCGTTCACCGAAAAATTGCACAAGTTCCAATTGCAAAATATCAAAAGTTTATGTATTTAATTATCGGGATCCAAATGTCGTGTTCCAATTATAACTTAGGGTATAGTTTGTGATCTATTTGGCATTTAATCCTTATTTAATACAGTAAACGCCCGGCCCATATATAATAATATTATACCCAATAAATATGTGGTTAATTACTTAAACGATACTCTACATGAGAGAATTATAAAATGTGTACGCGTGCGTGTGTACATATGTCGTATGCATAAATAAATCACCCATACTAGTAGAGTTGGATAATTTTTTCTAGAATGAAAAATCTATTTGGTCCCGAATAACATTCTTTTCTATTTAATTCTGGAGAAATAATAATTAAGATTACAACATCTAATTAATTTTCATCGTTTAGACACTTAATTTTCTAATAACAATATTCACAATTTCATGAGTGCGAACGTCGTGATATATGTTCCACCCTAGAAACCATAAGTATTAATACTCGTAATTAATTAACTTCTCAATTTTCATATGATCGATATACGGTCACACTCTTTCTCATATATATATATATATATATATATATATATATATATATAAGTTATCCTAATACTTCTAACATTAGAAGATGGAGAAAATCTTTTTAAAAACCCTAATATTTCAGATAGGATAAAATAAAGACATTAAATAGTACTATCCTCACCAATAAATAAAATTGAAAAGAAAAAGAAGCATTAAAAAGTAAAGTCACGGAAGCATGATAACGTGTCCCACCCGTAACAAATAAATAGCCAAGTGAGGTGAGGTTAGTCTTTAAAAACAAAAAACAGTAGTTGGAAATTCAATTAAATAAACAGAAGAATAATAGTAGTATATATAAGTACAAAAACATTTCCCATTAAATAATGCTCAGCTGAACAATGCGTTTCTTACCTCCACTAATTGTTCACTTGTACGATATGTCGTTTTCTTCATCATTATTTTAATAATCAAACGTTTCAAAACATATAACATGCCACTAGCTAGCACATTCTAAATATGATGTCTATAAAACCTCACTATCATTGAAAAATGTATGAGTTAATCATATAATATGACTTCTGATTACTCCACCGGGAATCAAGTACATGAAGTCGTATTGATTAGCAAATTGATTGAATATATATCATCAAAAAATAATTAAAACTGATCTAGATAACTAGCCGAGTTGTTTATTATCAATTTTATTCTATACTCTCATAAGTGCCTTTAAAACTAGGATGAAAATGAAACACTACCACCACCAAATCTATGGTTTGCAAATAAATTAACCAAATTGTTCATAACTTATTCATGACATCTTGGACAAATTAATTTGAGTTCGCAATATTGCTATTTCACATATATTTTTTAATAATCTATACGTACCTAGCAAGTTATATATATATTGCAGCTCAAATGGGTGAAACTCTAATTAGGATCATGAGTGGTAAAACAAGTAACAACCATTCTTACTGTGATAATTAAGCTTAAATCAGTCAAGTTATATATGCGATCATAACTCGACGATTTTCTTATTGTTGACTCAATTTGATTCCATTGTGATCACACTTATCCTACAAAATATAGTTACAGTGTATCTAGTTGAATTTTTTCAATAACATTATAAATTAGCATAAAATAAAATCTACCTCAACTCTAGCATGGGATGAATTAGTCTTCATTATATTTACGCATTCAATCTATCATATAAAATAAACTCCCAGTAGTTCGCTGAATCCATTCATTTGTTTGGAGTATCATTTTTCTAAACGGGCAAATTTACCACTGTGAATAACCTGCCTATTGTATCATACTTTGTCTTGAGTTTAGATATTCTATTGTATTCAATCTTATGTGACATCTTCTATTTGCATTTATGGATAATAGACATGTGATGTGGCAAGATTAATTATCTACTCTCTCTGTCCCACTAAGTATGACACCCTTTATATTTTAGCTTGTTGTATTAGTAATGACACAATCCCAAAAAAGAAATAAATTTGCTTTGAAAAATTAGTCAACAAAAATGGCTACACCACTTTACACACAAAAATATCACTTTTTAATTTTCTTGCCCAAAAGTAGGGTGTCATGTTTAATGGGATGGGCCGGAATCGTGTGCCACAATCAAATCACTAATCACTCTCAAACGGCTCGTCTCGGCTCCGCTTTTCATTCTTTCCATTTTTCAAGACGGATCTTCATCTTCTCAAACAAATTCCATCTCTCGCTATCAAAAATCTCAATGGAAATTCATCAATTCTGAGTTTGTCCTACTCTTTTCTTCTTTGCGGAGCGACGTATGAATGTTGTACCAGAATTTTTAAGCTTCAATTTTGAGATTGTCCAAAAATGGTGTTCTAGGAGTTTGGCCAAAAATGGTGGCAAATGATTATTTGCAAACAACCTTCATCACAATCCTACTTCCATTTCTACTTATCAACATCACAATCATCATCAAAAAACTGAAACCCCAAACTCCACCACTACCTACACATCCCTCGCGGCCATCGCCCAATCCCACGGCCCCCTTCTCCACTTCAACCTCGGCGATCCTCAAATCCAACGACCGCGCCGTTCCCCGCCCCATCCCGGGCTCGCCGCCGCAGATCGAGCGGCTCTCCTTCGACCTCCGACAGCTGGCGCGCCGCCCGCGCAATCTGCCACTCGCGGCAGCGCTGGACGCGAAGGCCGCAGCGGAGGTGGTGGCGGTGCTGGGGTCGACGGATGTGGGTAGTAGAAACATTCTTGATGAATTTCCATTTAGATTTTCGATGGAGAGATTTAAAGAAGGAGAAGCTGGAGCCAAGCCGAGCTGCTTGTATTTTTAAGTATTTGGTAAATAGAACCAAAACTAATTAATTTTGATTGTGGCACATGATTTCGGGACAGAGGATTCCATCCGATGTTTAATGGGACAGAGGAGGGAGTAGAATATAAGATCTATATAACCTTTAAAATTTATTAAATCTAAAATTTACCACATGAGTATCATTCATCCATTATTAATTGTAATATATGCAACACATAAATGCAATAAAATGTCTTACTATTTGTTTGGTATTTACATGATTCCATAAATAGAATGATTAATACCAATTCAATATATATTTCCGCAGCCTGATTTACCGTTGAGCCCAGAGTACGTGGTAACTCGCTCGTGGATTCATGTGGACCTCATTCTTATAAAACGTAGACATTTTTCTTATTCCTTTTCTTTCATTTATTAGTTCTGTGTGAGTGTGTGATATTTTTATCCCCCTTGGTTTGATATATACATAGATTACATCTCTCCTCTCCTCTCCTCTCCTCTCCACTCTCACATCTCATCAATGGAGCCTCCATCTCCGCTCCTCCAATCCTCGTGGTTCCTATTTATCTCCTTTCTCACGTCCTTTTTCCTCGTCTTTTTCTCGGCAGTGATGAGAAAGAGGGTTTGGTGCAGCTGCGAAATCTGCAAAACATACACCCAATCGCGGTGGCGGAACCACCACCACAATTTATGCGACTGGTACACGCATCTGCTGCAGAAATCCCCAAATCGAACGGTCCACATCCACGTCCTCAACAACACCATCACCGCCAATCCTGCCAACGTCGAGTACATGCTCAAAACCAGGTTCGATAATTTCCCCAAAGGCAAACCCTTCTCCGCGATTTTGGGCGATTTTTTAGGCCGCGGCATCTTCAACGTCGATGGAAGCTTCTGGAGATTCCAGCGCAAGATGGCCAGCCTCGAGCTCGCCCGCGTCTCCACGCTCAATTACTCTTTCCAAGTCGTCAACGTCGAAATCGAAAGACGACTGATCCCTCTCATCGCCGCCGCCGCCGCAGGCGGCCACGCCGTCGATTTGCAGGAGGTTTTCAGGCGGTTTTCCTTCGATTGTATTTCGAGGTTTTCCTTCGGATTGGATCCCACGCGGTTGGACCTCTCGCTGCCGCTATCCCAATTCATCGCCGCCTTCGATCTGGCGTCGAAGCTCTCCGCGGAGAGGGCGCTGGCGACGTCTCCGATGGTGTGGAAACTGAAGCGGTTTCTAAACGTCGGCAGCGAGAGGCAGCTGAGGCGCGCGATCGGGACGATCCACGTGATCGCGCGCGATTTCATCAGAGAGCGGCGGAAGCTCGGCTTCTCCGATCAGCAGGATCTGCTGTCCAGATTCATGAGCAGCGTCGGCGACGAGAAGTTTCTAGTCGACATCATCGTCAGCTTCCTCCTCGCCGGGCGCGACACCATGGCCTCCGCTCTAACGAGCTTCTTCTGGCTGGTGGCGTGCCACCCCGGCGTGGAGGCGGCGATTCTGGAGGAGGCGGAGGTGGTGGTGGGGGCGGATCCGGCTCCGACGAGCTGCGATCAGGTGCGGGAGCTCCATTATCTGCATGCAGCGGTGTATGAGAGCATGAGATTGTATCCGCCGATTCAGTTCGATTCGAAATTCTGCGTGGAAGACGATGTGTTTCCGGATGGGAGCTTCGTGAAGGGGGGAACTAGGGTTACGTTCCACCCCTACGCGATGGGGAGAATGGAGGAGATTTGGGGGTTGGATTGCTTGGGATTCAAGCCGCAGAGATGGATTAAAGATGGAGTGTTTGTCCATGTAAACCCTTACAAGTGCCCTATTTTTCAGGCTGGGGTTAGGGTCTGTTTGGGGAAGGAATTGGCGCTCATGGAGCTCAAGACCGTCGCCGTCTCCGTTTTGAGACGCTTCCGGATCGAGCTGGCCCAGCCGGAGCAGCCGCCGCGCTTCTCGCCGGGGCTCACCGCCACTTTTAGAGACGGCATGCGGGCTACCATACGACCTCGAGTAATTTAATACATAATATTCATTAAATGATTTAATTAATTGTAAATTTATAAAGTTGTTTTGCATTATCCTAAACGGCCTCTACTTGTGGTTGGGCTTTGTTTATATTCAGAATATCGCTTGCAGCTTTTACTGTGTGAATATTTACTTGAAATTCGAATATGTATATATAGATGCGTTTCCCTACTATATGGTTGTGAATCTTGTGATGAGTAAATATGGAGACGTAAGACGTTGAATTGATTAATTTAACTTTTAATTTATTTTATTCTGTTAGTGTGTGTGTGTGTATATATAACGCTATTGTAGATTGGTTTATGGTTTTCTTGTTCCTAGCTAGGAGTGATGAGAAGATAGAATTTTGTCTTGATTAGCTAGGATTAGTCTTGCGTTGATGACAAAGTCGTCTTCCACGGTGAGCATTCTTGGCGGCCGGTATTTGTATGTGTATCAAGAATTAGGCAGATCCGATTGAGATATATATATATATATATGCTATTGTAGTAGAATTAGAAGAAGATGATGAGTTACTCCAAGAGTGTGTCATGTCATGTGAAGATGTGTTAGAGCTCTTGCTACTACGCTGCTGAACTATTGTGTGGTATGACTATGAGTGAGACTTTCCCTTGTTGGCTTTTATATATATACTGTATTATTGATATATAATTGGTTTACTAAAGGGCAAAGGTTCATTTTCACATTTTTTTTAACATTTAAACCGTGTTACCTTAAAAATCATAGACCTACCGCCAGTTGTCTGAGAAGATTAAAGAAGGTTGGAATTATTCCGTCACCGTCAACATCAAATTAAAGTGAGAAAATGTACAAACTCATATATTTGAGCCAGAAACATAAATATGTGGGAATAGAAACTGCACAAATACCTGAAAGGGACAATTCATATATAGGAGCCAATCCATGAACTATATATATAATCCGGTATATATATTGGACCGACATTGAAGGGGCAATGATTTAATTGATTGCATGTCTATAATAAATACATATTCTCCTTGAGCATAATATAGTTAAAAATAAATATTTCAGCCAAGGAAATAAAATAATGTTAATCGAGATTAACTGAGGTGGCAGATCAAAATATTATTTTGATTTGATTTCAACGACCCATCATCACATAAAAACTGACACACTAATTAAGTTTAATATATAGGGGGAAAATATAGAAAATTTGATATGTTAACCTAACTCATTCATATTGCTTAATTAGTTTTTGGATTTGAGTGAATGATTAGTAATTGAGATTGATTCAATTTGTCTTCCACGTCAGCTGGTTACACAAATTAGTTGAAACTTATTGATTCTTTTTGCCAAAAATAAAATAGCTTATAGGGGATAGAGGAAGTGGTGGGTTTCAATTGGCCAGAGCATGTCAATTAAAATTATTATTATTATTATTATTAGTATAGTGCGCGTGGTACTAAGTTATTGCTTCCCACCAATGCATCGCGATGCTTGTGAAAAATGTGTGGAAATTAGTTTCGAACTCTTGATTCAAAAAATTCTCCTAAAAGTTTAATTAAATACGTTGCTTTGGGAGCTAAGCCCTAGAAGCGTATGCGTCTAAATGAGCTAGGTAGGTTATATGAGTTGTATCATTGTTTGTTTAATGTAGCGTAAGATTATAGGTTAATTGTTTATAATTAAATCACATTCTTATACCATAATTTGGTTTATCCCATGAATTTTAAATAATTATAATTTATAACATTTTCTAGAGGAAATAGTTATCAAGGCCGGGCCTTGCTAAGAGCAAGGTGGGCCTTTGCCAAGGACCCCCAAATTTGAGGGGGCCAAATTTTTTAAAAAATATACCTATAATTATACTTATTTCTTAGAAAAATCAAAAATTATAATGTGTTTTTTATTTTGGTATTTGGAAGCGTTGGAAAGACTATATCCTCTGTCCTCGCAATTAAGTCAAAACAAAAAATATCGAAAACTTGCTTTCATAATAATTCTATTGCGTACATTAGAGAAAAATAATATAATAATCATTTTGTTATAGATAAGATAAAATTTAACCATTCAAATAAAAAAATAAAAGTTAACTTACCTTTACTTATTACCTCTTTCCTAACTTTTTAATTACTATTATTTTTGAGTTAATGGTTGGATTCGGTGGTCTTTAAAATTGATATGTATCCCACCATTTTAGTGACTGACGTTATGCATATTTGCAGTCAACAAATATCATTAGATTCATTAGTAAGCAATAAATGATGAGAATTAGTACGCAATAAATGATGAGAAAAAAACAAATAAAAAGACAATATCTATAGTAAAAAATCTTTTTTTTCTTTTTAATTCACGAATTCACTGATAGTAAAGTATTTTCATAAACTACTTATAGGCTCAGAGTAATATTAAGCATCGGTTCTTAAGAGCATGGTATACTCTATTACGTGAATTCTCGTCGTTTGTGTGAATTGTTTTCATATGTGTGAATTCTTCCCGTTTTCGTGAATTGTCATCCAATGCATGAAATCTAGTATCTATTAAGGCAGTTAATCTCGTAAATTGTTATCATTCTAATCTTTTACGTGAATTGGTATAAAGGTAGTTAACTTCGTGAAATCTCATCATTCTCATCGTTTATGTGAATTGGTATTAAGGTAGTTAACTTCGTGAAT
>JAYJMF010360823.1:0-10007 GCA_036873715.1 Salvia sclarea | reverse complement strand
TCGTCGGAAGTCAACATTGGTTGCAAAATAAGAATAAATTGAAAGTTTAGCAATTTACACGCGGATTTTCAAGCTGGTATCAAAATGAGAATTCGGGCAACTATTTCCCCAATATCTTAGCCCCCATATAAGCTCTAGTGGAAAAGAAAAAAATCTAAAAAAAGAGTCATGTTGAATAAAAAAAATGTTAGTTGAAGTTCATAAAGCACAAAGTGTTAATTCATTGTCAACATAGACATGTTTGAGTGATAGAGCATAAAGGGATGGGTAGAAAAATATGCAAAGCATCAAAAGGTTATTAGAGTTGTAAAAGGAGTTTATGGAGATGTTGTTGGGTAGAAGATGAACAAATATTTATACTTGGTTGGAGTTGAAAAATTTGGTTGATGATTTTGTGAAAATTAAGTCACTTAGCCCATATACATTCCCTACCTAATCCAATGTCCCTATATTACATCTATATGAAAAGACCTTTTTGATCTTAGGATTGAATATACTACAAAGTGATGGAGATGTGAGAATGATTGCAAGTCTATGGTAAGACATGGTAACGTATTGATGTTTGAGTGAAGCTTATATACTCGGTTCATTTTGAGAGATGAGTTATCACTCTATACACTTCTATATACCACATGTCTTGTGAGATTTCCTAAACAAAGAAACACCAATTTGATGATTGATTTCATGTTGTTTAGCATAGCTTTGAGGTTTTGATTATAATTGAGTCAATCATTATATTTCTTTGAGACCTTTCGTCTTTCGTTGCATGTTTCTCGTTGCTTTGTCCTTTCTTTTTTTTCATTTTTTTCTTGTCGCTCGGGGACGAGCTTTGGTTAAGTTTGGGGGAGTTGATAACGCCCTATTTTACCCACTTTTGAGCATGGTTTATATGATTTAATCTTGGTCTTTTGCTCTTGTTTACTATTGTTTTACATGTTTTGAGCTTTATTACACTTGAGGTATGTTTTGTTATGTCTTGTACGTTTTTGGATGAAGAAACACCCAAGTGTTAAAGTGAAGACCCAAAGAGACCAAAGGAAACAAGACCAACGGACTTAAGGATCGAAGTTGAGAAAAGTGACGGAAATATCATGGATCCTTTGAAGAGTTTGAAATGCATAGGCTTAAAGTACATCGTGATAGGAGTCCGTAGGCGAAAACCGTGCGTGATTTGGAGTCCGGACGAGGGAAAACGAGCCAAAACAAAAACGTCGCGCAAACGCTCATATGCCTATCGGTCACTAGGTAGACCGATAGGTAAACCAGCCATGCAGTGACCGACATTGGCAAAATCGAGCTATATATCGGTCTACCTCTCGACCAATAGGCAGACCGATAGGGAACCGGCGAGAGAGCCCCAAACATGGTCAAATTACCTTATTTTAGTCCGCTTTGGTTTCCTTCTTCAACGAGGATGCTATGCACGATTTTGGCTCTATAAATAGGCCTTAGTTCTCCCATTGTATTCATTCCCTCATACCTTAGCATTTTTTTACTTTCAAGTTTAGGTTTTTATTATTGCAATTTAATTCCGTTGTTCTCCGCATTCGATGTTGTAACACCCTATTTCTATTTTTCAAAATGTACAAATTCTCACTAACAAAGAGACGAAAGAGAACAAAGAAATGGATTTTTTTTTTAAATTTCTGCATTTAATTATAAAAAAAGAAAAAAAAAATATTTTTTTTAAAAATAAGTAAATAATAATAAATAAAAGAATAAATGAGAATCAACTCGATTAATTGTTTTGAATAGAATTCTATAACAAAATAACTCCAACGCCATAATCAAATAAAATCCATTCAAAGAGCGATGAGAGAAGGAGAGTGGAGAGTGGTAAGGAATAGAGGGGTAGACCGTCCTTATTCCGAGAGACATCCGGTGAGGCACCAACATATACCCAGCCATAGGTTCAACCCTAGACAGCCTTCAGACGGTAGAAGGAATGGACTCAGAGACATCGGGATTTCGAACGCGGGTTCAGGCCGAGAGTTTTCTTCCGGCGTTACCTTTTCCTTCAACAATTTTCCAGAAGGTTGCTGGGTAGACACTTTGAGAAGAGCTTTCAGCACAGTAGGCAGGGTTATCGATATTTTTTTCCCAAAGAAGAGAGACATCCGAGGAAAACCGTTCGGTTTTGTGCGTTTCGAGAAGGGCTTGATCGTTGATAGGGCTTTGTATGAGATGAAAAACATTTGGATTGGATCTTATAGACTGAGAGTGTTCATTCCCAGATTCGATAGGCAGAATCTCGACGCCATGAAAACGACGAAGGGGGACTACACCGTGGAAAGCAAATCTGAAGGACATGCTCAAGGAGAGAAAAAAGATCACAATCTTCGCCCAATCCCTGGGAGACGCAGGGAGGATGGAAGGTCTTTCCTGGATATCCTGACAGGGAAACCTAAAGCCGTCGACCGCGGCTCTCAGGAACTTCAGGGTGGGGGATCCCAGGGAGGGGATGTGATCTCTTTTCAGACCACTGAAGCAGAGAAGGGTTGGCTCCTAAACGCATATACTGGTTTCATCAAACAGGATTATGTTTGGGAAGAAGTCAAAGATGAAATTAGCTGTGAATGTGGTGAGGTGTTGAATCTCTCGTCTCTTGGCGGCAATATGGTTCTCATCAGAAGTTGTAACAATAATCCGATCTAAGAAACACTCAAAGAACTGGACGAGTGGGTTAATTTTTGGTTTGAATGGTCCAGACCTTGGGAATATTTTGATGTCTCCACCCATAGAGTGGTTTGGACAAAATGGATTGGTGTCCCGCTACAGGCTTGGAGCCCTAGATTCTTTGAGTCAGTAGGAGCGAGAATGGGTATGGTCTTGAAGCTGCATGAAGATTCAAAGGAAAAGAAGCGTTTGGACGTGGCGCTCGTCCAAATTTCTACGGGACTCAATTCGCTTGACAGGGTTCTAGAGTGTAATATCGATGGAGCTCACTTTAAAATTAGAATCGAGGAAATGAGTGAGAATGAACTCCCCCTTGCCCCAGATAAGGTATGGGAATCATCGGAATCGGAATCGGACCGCGGGAGTGAGGAGGAGATTGATAGAGGTTCAGACTTCCCGGCAGAAGCTCTGATAGGAGACGGCCAGAGCGAAGACGACTCAGTGGAGAAACCGGCCAAAGAAAGGGAACCGGTGAGCAGACCGGTCGACGCCTCGTCTCCCACACAGACAAGTAAAGTTGACACGCCCCCCGACAATGACCTCTCTTGGGTAGCGCCCACACAATCATTAGGAGGCCAAGACACCTTTACGGCATCTCACGCGCAGCCACAGAAAAGGGACCCACTTGAGAAGCTAATGATAAGCGAGTTACCGTATCAGGCCATGGGAGTTGAAGAGGCAAACCCTATTTCATGTCCGAATGGGCCGGGTTCGAATAGTCTTTCTCAGTTGGGCCTGGAACCAGAGGCGAGAGACTCGGTTTTGTTGGGCCAGGAAAATAGCAATCACCGTAATGGGCCGGAGGTAGCTCAAACCCAAAAGAACGTCTCAGATGGACCCAGCCCTCGTCTAATGGAGATACACCTCGACCGGAAATCAGCCTACAATCCACGGATTTCTCTGTCGGAAAGCGGCACTGGAGACCAAGAGAGCAGACTCGCGCCACATAGAGTTGAGTCGCAGGTTTTTAGACGAAAGGCCGGAGCAGATACCTATCTTAAGACGGGATTTAGAAGATTTCTCCCCCCAAAAGGTAAAAGAAGGTTCCCAAAGGCACTCCCTAGAAGGGGTTCGAGCGCAGATGGAAGAATTCAGTCAGGTACGAGCGCTGCTGGGGAGGAAGAGAACATGGCACAGGGGTGTAGAGATGATCTCGACCATGAGGTAAGTGATGATTTAATTTTAAAGCCTCAATTACAAGAAGGAAAAAGAATTTGGGATTTCGCTAAAAGTCTTGGCTTCTCGAGCGATAAAGACGATATACAAATGGCGGAGATACTAGTGGGGAAATGTGAAAAGGGTAACAACCAGGCCTTGGAGAAATCTAAGATGGTTTATCAATGAAGTTAATTTCCTATAATATTCGAGGTCTTGGGAGCAAAATAAAAAGGAAGGAAATTCGGGACCTTATTCAGAGATATGCGATTGATTTTTGTTTCATTCAGGAGACAAAGACTGAGGCCCTTAGTGAGTTCGAAATAAAGAGCGTGTGGGGGACGGACCTCTGCGGATTCGCGGTCAGAGGGGCCGAGGGCAGAGCGGGTGGGATCTTGACCTTGTGGAACCCTTCCAAGTTTGTAAGCTCTTCTCACTGGGAGGTTCCAGGCGCTGTGTTTGTTAAGGGTTTATGGGTGTCAAACAATAAGGAATGCTGTCTCGTTAATGTTTACGCCCCTCAAAATCTCTCGGAAAAAATCGCCTTGTGGGATAGCATCAGCAGGGTGGTAGAGCAAAGCAGGGAGTTATGTGTCTGCGTTGCGGGGGACTTCAATTCTATTCGCCATGCCTCAGAAAGGGTGGGAGTCGGAGACCAGAATGTGGATAGAGACTCTAGACTCTTTGACTCTTTTATTAGGAATAATGACCTGATGGAGATTAGATTGCAAGGTCGCAGCTTTACCTGGTATCAACCTCAT
Organism: Salvia sclarea; assembly: GCA_036873715.1. Taxonomy (NCBI): domain Eukaryota; kingdom Viridiplantae; phylum Streptophyta; class Magnoliopsida; order Lamiales; family Lamiaceae; genus Salvia; species Salvia sclarea. The sequence goes on along the minus strand of JAYJMF010360823.1, from coordinate 5,415 downwards.
GGCAAATGCAAATCGAAGCTGGATAGGTTTTTGATTAATATCAATTGGCTCAACTCTTGGCCCGACTCAATAGCTAGAGGGCTTCAAAGATCGATCTCCGACCACTGCCCGGTGTTAATGGAGACGAAACACGCGGATTGGGGGCCGAAACCTTTCAGGTTTATTAACAGCTGGACTAAACACCCCCAATTTATGAATCTGGTAAAGGAGTCGTGGCAGAAAAGTGGAATTTCGGGGTGGGGCTGTTTCATCTTCAAAGAAAAATTGAAAAGGCTGAAAGAAGATCTCAAGGTGTGGAATAAATCAAGCTTCGGAATTATTCAAGAAAAATTGGCCTCTCTTAGAGATGAAATCCAAGCCTGGGACGCGATCGACGATGCCTTGGGTCTGGAGGAACCGGATATCATCAAGAGGAATGAAGTCTCGGCTAATCTGTTGCTCCTTTCAAGTAGGTGGGCGAGTCTTCTAGCTCAAAAATCATGCGCCAGATGGATGAAAGACGGTGATGACAACACTAGATTGTTTCACAAATCAATAATTGGTAGAAGACTAAAAAACGAGGTGTCAGGTTTAACCATCAACGGAAGGTGGGTTGACGAACCAAATGAAGTCAAAAGAGAGGTGAGGAACTACTTCGAGCTACAATTTAAGAAAAAACAGTTGCCATATTTGCGGATGCCTAGAGACTTTGTCCAGTCCAAAATTCCAAATGATCTCAGGGAGTGGCTTGACTCTCCGTTTACCGAAGACGAGATCAAGAAGGCCGTTTGGAGCTGTGATGTGGACAAAAGCCCCGGGCCCGATGGCTTCAATTTTCACTTTATGAAATGCTGTTGGGATGTGGTTAAAAACGATCTCCTGGGTGTGATGGCCGAGTTTCATTCAAATGGCAAAATTACTAAAGGATGCAATCCTTCATTCATCGTCCTCATCCCGAAGAGGAACACCGCCTCGGAGCTAAAAGACTTCAGGCCCATATCTCTCATAAGTGCGCTCTATAAGATTATTGCTAAGGTTCTAGCATTAAGAATCAAGAAGGCAATGAAGCATATTATCTCTGACAGCCAGAGCGCTTTTGTGGAAGGCAGATATATCCTTGACGGAGTGGTTATTTTGAATGAAGTGATCGAAGAGGCTAAGAAGCTGAAGAAAAGGCGCGTCCTCTTTAAGGTTGATTTTGCCAAAGCCTACGACACGGTGGATTGGGATTTCTTGGATACAATGCTCGGTGAAATGAATTTCAGCCCGAGATGGAGGAAGTGGATTGCTGGGTGCCTCTCGTCGGCTTCGGCAAACGTCTTGGTTAACGGTAGCCCTTCGGGAGAATTTCAGCTTCAACGGGGCTTGAGGCAAGGGGATCCCCTCTCCCCGTTCCTTTTCCTTATTGTCGCTGAAGGATTACATCTCTTGGCAGATAGGGCCGTTCAGAAGAGCCTATTGGAGCCGGTCACAGTTGGAGGCAATGAGGTTCGGCTCTCACATCTCCAGTATGCGGATGATACTATGTTCTTAGCTACGGACAAGATCGAAAATGTTTGGGCTGTCAAGAGTATTTTGAAAATTTTCGAAGCTATGTCAGGTTTGTCTGTTAATTTCCATAAGAGCAGTATCCTCGGAATTGGGATTGAGCCTTCGCAAGGTCAAGCTATGGCGGAGATCCTGAATTGCCAACTTGGCAGCCTACCCACCAACTACCTCGGCATTAACATAGGGGCGAGGCTCAGAAGTAACATTGATTGGTCCTACTTGGCGACTAAAGTGAAGAAAAAAGTCGAAGGATGGGGAAACCAAAAGATGTCTCTGGGAGGAAGATTAACGCTGGTTCGCTCGGTTCTCTCGTCCATTCCTATATACCAATTTTCGTTTTCTCTCATTCCAAAATCTGTGCTATCGGATATTAGGTCTATTTTATGTAAATTCCTTTGGAGGGGCGGGTTCAATTCGAGGAAAATTGCGTGGGTGAAATGGGAAGATATCTGTTTGCACTATAAATTTGGGGGGCTCGGGGTGAAAAACTTGGATTGGTTTAACTCTGCTTTGGTCGGGAAGTGGTTGTGGCGCTTTTTAGTGGATAAGGAAGCTCTTTGGGTGAGAGTAGTCAGGGCGCGGCATGGAGAGGTTATGTGGGACGAGGATGGGTTTCGGGTGGAGAGAAGTGGTACGGTACATAAAGGGTGGTGGGGAAAAGTGGTGGGATTGAGTCGGGGAGAAGAGGGGAAGGGCTTTAGAGATAACTTAGAGCTAACCGTAGGGGACGGGGAGCGTATCCTTTTCTGGCATCATGTTTGGGTGGGGGTGTCAAGCCTCAAATCTTTGTTCCCTAGGCTGTATCGGCTCTCTTTTAACCAAGAGGGGTCAGTACAGAGCATGGGTAGATGGGACCAGGGGTCTTGGGTGTGGACGTTGAGATGGAGGAGAACGTTGCTAGAGCGAGAAAATGAACAAGTTTTTTCTCTGTTATCTGTCATCAATAATGTTTCGATGCAAGCAGGTACTAATGATGGATGGAGATGGAAGGCCACACCAAATGGAGTCTACTCTACGAAATCGGCGTACGATATCTTTGGCGAACTATGCTCCCGGAGGAATCGCAAGGAAGAAGATAAGATCTTGGCTGCATTGTGGAAATCGCCGGTGCCGTTCAAGACTAAGACAACTGCCTGGAGACTTCTCATTGGAAGAATGGCTACGTGCGATAACTTGGCAAAGAGGAATATCACGATACCGGCTGATGAAGCGAAATGTATGGCGTGCAAAAGTCATGACGAGTCTTCCAATCACTTCTTTTTCACCTGTGCAAATACTCTGCTGGTATGGTCTGACATATTGGGATGGATTGGCGTTTCTTCGGCCCTACCTAACAGCTCTAAAGATCATTTTTCCCATTTCTCAAACTTGGGGAAAAAAGTGGATGAAAATTTCCTCAAAGGCGTGTGGATTGCTGCCGTTTGGTGCCTTTGGAATTGGAGGAACGAATGCAAATTCAGTAGTGGAACGTGGGACAGAGCTAAGATTGTTGCGGAGATCAAGTCAAGGATGTGGAGTTGGTCAATGGCTTTTAACATTCAAGTGCAGCCCTCTGATTTCAGAAGTTGGTTTCTCGCTGTCAAGCTTTTCTGAATGACTAGGAGTTTGAAAGGTTCCCTGCCATTTCTATTCTTTCTTTCCTCTACTGTTGTCTTCTTTCTCTTTTGTGTGTTCCCCTCTTCTTTGGTACTCCTTGTACCTTTTTTTTCTGGAATAAAATCCTTCTTTTCTGAGCAAAAAAAAAAAAGGAGAATGGGAAGGAGGAAATATATGTTAGACCTCCATGTTTTTACGAGAAACCTAATGGTGGCAGTGTATACAAGTAGCTAGAAGGGTGGAGGGGCTTAAGCTCCTACCAACATTTTTGTTTTTCCACTATCAATTATGGTAAAATTGTTGAAATTTATCTATAGCCCCTACTAAATTGATACATCATACTACAGTTGAAGATCGAAATGTGAAGGTTGGAGGATATGGGGTACTGGAATTGCCAAACTTTATTCGATAGAAATTTGTTGGTCGTACGTACAATCAAACTTTCACAAGATTTAAATATGAGTGTTTGTCTTGTAAATATGAAGACTAAATCACAAATAACACATACTAGAAAAATAGATAACAAAGTCCAATAATATTTATATCTGGTATCTGTTGCTTTCTTTTTCTACTATTCATATACGAATTGTGTTGCCGAGTGGTCCGGGTGGATTTTCATTTTATTAACAGATTACTTACTTTAATAAAGCAACCTTTTTAAGATTAAATGAAAAGTAGTCATTTCCATTTCCAACATCTTCTTTTTCTCACTTGACAAACAACCATTTTCGTGGTTTAGTTGGAAAGATACGCCCTTTTTTCTTTACTTCTTTTAACCTTTAATTGTCAAAGTTTATTTTTAAAAAGGGAACATGATCCAATTATTTAAATGGGTAAGTCCTTTTTTATGATTGAGTGTTCTTTGAGCATTATGACATGGTAATTACATCATTATCCTCAATGTTAAGAGCTTAGAGATTTCTTTCCCAATTGATTGTGTGTTTTGTTGGGAAGAGATAAAACACGGACCTTTTGGGTCGTCTTATTTTAAAAATGTGATTTGCAAGTTATTGTACAAAAGTCAAATATACATATTGTATATCTCAAATAAAGGTTTCAAATTTCCCTCAATCATAAAAGAAATAGATCATGTTCAACTTATTGATTATGTAGATTTAAGAGAAAATATATATCTTTACTTCATAAACACTTAACAAATCAAATTATATAGTCCCAATTATTACTTAGGCTCTTTTACCTTTTATTAAACTTTGAAGTCCTACATCGGTTTTGACAATTTTAATAAAATGACCAACTTCGTAATAGTTGATCAAAGAGGCAATTTAGTCTTAAGCTGTTTAGCTCGAGTGGCGATAGGAAAAAGTGGTCTGCCCAAATAAATCCAGCCCAAAAAATATCTCGTTGCATTATGACTATTATATTCCATTTAAAGCGGGCTGACTGTGTTGGAAAAGTTGAAAGAGCATGTTGCTTGCTTATGTGGCTAATATTCAACTTGCTTTACTTAAATGAAGAGAATCATGAAAAGTCTCCAACCCTTTTCATTTAATGGTTATATATTGAATATTAGTAATATTTATTTTGATTAACAAGAAATAATAATAGTGTGCTTATCACTTTTTCTTTGCCCAAGTTGGACATAGAACTTCCAGAATCTACTGAGAAATATATTGGAGCATTCAAAAACTCAAATGTCGGAAAAATGAAGCAAGTATATTATAAATCATTTTGATTTATGAGATTAATCCCAATTTAAGAAGATGAAATCTTTACCCGCAAACACCATGTATGAGCATATGACTGAAGGTGTTGGGAGTAGAGCCAGTAAAACTAATTGGATGACCAAATCAGTCTTTGGTATTAATGTTTTTTTTTTCAATATTCAAAATCGCTATTCATGTGTAGATTTGAGTATTTATATCGAACGAGAAAATGTTGATATTGACTTATAGTATATCGAACAATAAAATATATTTTCCCTCCAAAACAACATTTAATAATTTCATTAATTCTTTTAATAAGATAGTTAATACATCCTCAATACTCATTAATTCAACTATTAATTAATTACTTATTCATAAATTTTATTATTCATTTTAAAACTCTATCTATATTTTATTTTGTTACATTTACATATGTATAAATAAATAATTTAATATTTTTTGTGGTGTCATTTTTTTTAGCAAGACTTTTTGTGGTGTCATTAATAACACTATTGAATAATTTTATGATATTACATGATTTCATAATAAATAATTAGGTAGAGAAATACAAGTAGATATATAACAAAATAATGTATTTATTTCTTAAGATCAATAAAAAATAGTTATG
>JAYJMF010360782.1:0-10011 GCA_036873715.1 Salvia sclarea | reverse complement strand
GTATATATATATGTGTGTGTGTGTATATATATATATATAGATAGATAGATAGCTAGATAGATAGATAGATAGAGAGAGAGAGAGAGAGAGAGAGAGAGAGAGAGAGAGAGAGAGAGAGAGAAATTCTGAATTTTAATCTGTCTTTTGGTTCTAAAACCAATTTCTACTGTAAAGGTGTGGGACCTGACTGCTGGAAAGCTTTTGCATGATTTCAAGTTCCATGAAGGACATATTCGTACCATAGAATTTCATCCTCTCGAGTTTCTTTTAGCAACAGGTAAAAATATGCTTATGGTTTACTTTAATTGCCAATGTTCTGTTTTGTACTTTATGGTTTAATTAGTGGAGTAATGTGTATATATATAATCCAGGTTCAGCAGACAAAACAGTGAAATTCTGGGATCTGGAGACATTTGAGATGATTGGATCTGCCAGGCGTGAGGTAGTTAAACATGTCTTCAGAATTTTGTTCACACTAAAGATTTTTTAAAGCTGCCTGTAATAAATGTCGTCTTCCTCTCTCACATTAACTCATATGTGAAATGAAAAAGTTTGCTTTGTAATAACCACCAGCTTGTTGTCTTGCCATCTTGCCCAGACCCCAGAACACCGTAGGTATTGAGATATGCAGAAAAAGTAGGTTTAAGTCTTGTGACTCAGGTGCGATACAGCTGTGCATCTTTTAGTAGGTATTATTGCCCAGCTTTCTCGGTTTTGGTGATTAATCTGCGTAAAGCTCAAAGCAACCTTGTGTCTACACTTCTTGAATTTTCTGTCAGTAAGCAAACCTTTCTGAACAACATATCATGTAATTACTCTGTTCTTTGTATTGTTAAATTGTACTGGTGAATAACTGAAGTTTGGAAATCACTAACGATATTTATCATGTAAAATCTGCCTCCAAAACCCATTCCAGTGTTGGATTGAAATGGCCTCACGATTGTCCTTCAACAGCTCTGGGTGATGAATTATGCATACTGAAGATTCTAAAATGTGTTGATTGTATTGGAAGAAAATATTATATAAATTATGCATATTTCAAAATCAGTAAGCATGGATACTATCTAGTTGACCTTAATCTTCTCTACTCATGTTTCTCATTCACTCTTCTGTATTTAGTGTCCAAAATTTGGAACAAAAATGAAAAGGAACCAAAACCTAGTTCTTTTCTGATATAAAACTTTCTCATATGATTATTTCAATCTGAACATAGTTCTCAAAACATTGTTAATTCACTATCATGCATGGTCAATTTGTTTGTGTCTTCCCTCAGGCTGCAGGAGTGAGATCTATTGCCTTTCACCCTGATGGTAGAACCCTTTTCTGTGGCCTTGATGATAGCTTAAAGGTCTGGCTTTGAAGCATTCATTTCTTGGCTTGCTGGTTCAGATAAAAACAATCGTTAAGATGGTATTTCTCTTCAACTGCAGGTTTACTCATGGGAGCCTGTAGTTTGCCATGATTCAGTTGATATGGGATGGTCAACACTTGGTGATCTTTGCATCCAGGACGGGAAACTTTTAGGTGGCGCATATTATGAAAATTCGGTTGCAGTTTGGATAGCAGATGTTTCGGTATTTCCCAGTTGTTTCAGATATTTAATTGTCTTTAATCTCCTGTTTGTATATTAGAACCCCATTATTTCTTTACATTACAATAATGAAAATGCTATTGGTTCATCAGCTTATGGAGCCCTATGGTACAAGATTGGCTCCGGAGCAGCATGACCACTCTGAGCTGAAACATGAGAGTGAGGTAATTCCTTTGGAGAAGGAAGAAAGCCATGTAAAGTCAAAGTCCAATCTTAAGTCTACATCGCCAGATAGTGAGTGTAAGGACATCAAAACTATATACATTGACCGTAAGTTTTATTATATGTTTCCGCACTCTCTCCATTCTTCAAGAATAATCTCTTAACTTCTTGGCAATAAAGTCAATGTTTGACCCTTTTGAAGCTGCAGGTGTAAATTCCATCAGTTCGAAGACAAGTGAACCAGTTGAAGTTCCTAAGGTCGTACAGCCATCTGATTTTAGTCAAATCAGCACTGTTGGAGTTCAGAAGCGAAATCCTAGAGCAAGTTCGCCTCCATCTGATTCCAAGGAAATCAGCAGCATTAGGATTCAGAAGCACAGTCCTCCAGCAACTTTGCCTCCATCTGAATCCAAGGAAATCAGCACTATTGGAATACAGAAGCGTGGTCCTGCATCTAGCTTGCCTGCAAAAAATGCACCATCCGTTAATAGATCAATTATCATGCCAAGCATGGTACCGCGAGATGGCCCTGGAAAAGATTTGATTGGGTCTAGAAGGGAATCCATGGCCCTGGCTAAGGCCAGCAGTGGCATGAATTCTAGGCCACCTCACACACGGAGACAGTCAAGCAGTAGGTTAGATATGGAAAGAATGTCAGTCTCCCTTGAATCTCTTCCCTCTGATAACATGAAAAAACCTGTCGTTAGTAGGAAGGATCTAAGCGTCCGTAATAGGCTGTTTGGTGATGCAAATGCGAAGGACTCTTCTGAGGGGAAACAATCAAACATAGATACTGTTGTAGAAAAGCCTGACAGAACTTCACTGCCAGCTACCACATCAAGTATGTAGAGTTCTTAATTCTCTCTCTCTCTCTCTCTCTCTCTCTCTCTCTATCTATATATATATATGCTCCGAGCTGTGTCTCATTTAGATTGTTATCATTTGATTACTACAGCACGCATATCTATATTTATTGCTCTATGCGCCTTTATGTGCATCCGGTGTTATTGGGAAGTGCCTTTATATGTATTTACCACTGCCTCTCTGTGTGCTGGTAAAGTCAAAGAAGAGGACCTACTATTTATCAGTTCACTTGCTTCATGGGGAGTGTGAAGATGACAAAAGTAGGAAATGCCATAAGCACATACTTCTATGGCATATTGCTCAGTTGTGTTTGTAGATTTTGATTCCAGTTAGAAAGTGATCCTTATTTAAGATATCTTATCATGATTGTGTGTATGATGAATGAAACCGGAAATTCAAACACAGTTATCTGCTGATGGTAATATGAAGTCAGTCTCTTAGCAACCACGAAGTTAGTTTGGATGTTGGTTTTCCTTTCATGCATATAATTCCATCAATATTCAGCAATTAATTTTTGTGTGTTGTGAAGTACTTCTAATCCTATTTTGTCGAGTTCTAATCCTCAAATCAAAGTTTCTTCAGTTTCTGCAGGTGATCAGCCTCTTGATTCCAGCAAAGAGGCAAATCCCGTTAAAGTTGTCAATGGAGGTTGTTATCTAACATTATCTACTCAGAAACAATAATAGCATATTATTTTACTTACGTGCTATCACACTGGCAGTGGCAGTTGTGCATGGAAGGACACGTAGTTTGGTTGAGAGATTTGAAGGGAAGGAAAAAGTTGATGTGGATGACATTTGCACCCCTGATAGGGCTCGTGATCTGGTTTCTGAGCCTGCAGAAACTCCCTCGCCCCAGGTACAATTGTCCTTTCCGCGCGGATCTTATGTAACTTGGGTGGGGACTTTTCAGTTGATTTTCACTTGATCTTTAAATGATGTGGCTGTTCTGGATCTTTAAAACAAGTTCTAGATTTAAGCCTTTTTCTAAGGATAGATTTATGCCTTTTAGTAATATATTATGTAAAATAACTTTGTTCCTTAACAGCTATTTCCGAAAGCCATCTAGTTTTCCACTTTCTTTATATCCTAGTGATTTCACCATGTGCAGATTATTGACCAGAAAATTGATGCGAGAGTGGAGCCTACTTCGGATGACAATAATACCCTCGAGAACCTTATGCAGAATCATGATGTGCTACTGAGTACATTCCGGTCCAGGCTGACCAAGCTACAGGTAGGTTTGAAAAAAATTCTTAATGTATAATTCCAATCAAATGCACCCTCTGTCCCGCTATAAGTGGCACGTTACACTTCTACAAGTAGATTAAGGAAGTTGTGTTTTTTGTTTAAAGTGGTAGGACCCACAAGTTTTGAGGCACATTTTAAGGTAAGATTAATTCCTTTTTTGGAACAAGCCACTGTTAGTGAGATATTGGCTCACAAAGGAATACGAGACACTTTTAATGGGACAGAGGTAGTACAATATATTGTTCTTGCGGTTATTTTATTTGCTGGAGTCATGAGATCTTTTTATAAGCAGCAGTATCCTGAGGGTTGCCAATGTTACTGTGATTCTATTCTGTTTTGTTTTTCTTCTTTTTGCATAACTTCATCATCATCCTCTTTGGATTTTTTTATGCAAGTCCCTTCAATACATTTTTTCTTGGCCCGAGCTTTCTCAGTATAGAAGTGTACTTTCCCTGATGCAGGTGGTGCGACACTTCTGGGAAAGGAACGATGTTAAGGGTGCTATAAATGCTGTGAAGAGACTGCCTGACTATTCTGTCAGTTATTTTTGTTGTTATTATTATTATTATTATCGTCATTATTATTATTAGACGACAGTATTTGTTGCTGTAGTGCAAAAGTGCTTTCAGTTTCACTGTTGTATCCACATTTTTGTCTGAAAATTATTATACTTGTGCAGGTACAGGCAGATGTTGTTGGTGTTCTCATTGAGAGGATGGAGGTTATTACATTGGACCTATTTTCTAGCTTGCTTCCTGTGCTTCTAGGGTTATTGGAAAGCAAAGCAGAAAGGTAGCTTTTAAATATTAGTGAATTTTTTTTTCTCTTCAACTGGCAGGGATCTGTTTTGGTGGAGCAGCGGCAACGTTGTCTTAGTTGGAAACTCATATTCTGCTTGAAATGTCACTTTATCTGGTTGAAAACCCTAACCTTACTCGTTTGTAGGCATGCTAGTCTTTCTTTGGAAATGCTTCTGAAGCTGGTAGCAGTCTTTGGCACCGTAGTTCGCACAACAGTTTCAGCACCTCGTTCAGTTGGTGTTGATCTTCATGCAGAGGAGAGGTAGTGTTTCCAGTTCTCCTCATATTATCCCATTTACACATCTGTGTTGAATCAAATCGGATTTAAGTTATAGTGGACTCTGAGATATAGATGTTTTTGGTTGCAGACGCGAATGCTGCAGACAGTGTTTTGCGCATCTCCAGAATGTACAGAACACCCTCCCGGATCTTGTGAAGTGAGTATCCCAGTCTTGAACTTTGTTGTGATTGATTTAGTTCACGATGATCAAGACTTGTTTAAATGGTGTAGGAGAGGAGGTGTGTTAGCAAGATATGCACAACAGCTGAATATGGTTCTACAACAAACATAGTCAGTCTATAATGTGTTGGAAGAAGGAAAAAAGAAGTATAGTTATCTCCTTTGCCGATTCACAAGAATTGAAGAATTCTTTTGAAGAAACATGGGCCTTTTAGCAGTGGGCATGTGGCAGGTTTTTAATACCTCCTATGTAATTATTAGTACTAATTATGTGCAGTGGTATGTATACATATATAGGTGCTGCGAGGTTATATCAAATCAAATAATCTATAGCCTGCGAGTCAGAATTCAAAGATTACACAGTTTTGGGCACTTGTTCTCTTCCTCCCTCCTAACTTTTTCTGATTTTCTTTACCTCTTTCTGCAACAATACTTGAGAAACTTTGGATGGAAACATATTAGTGGGGCCTGCCAAAACAATCCTTATATAGCTTATTAAATTGGCTTTCTTGTATCAATAAATTTTCATATTTTTATCATCTTGCACCGTCGTATTAATCTCAACTTCTTGCATGTGTTTTGAGCACGTCAATCCTTGGGCTTTCTTCTTAGTAGGAATATTAACCTAGAATAAAAAGAATAGATTACCTAAAAGGGTTTATTTTCCAACAAAGGACATGTTTTTTATTTATTTATTTAAGTTTTGATTAAGCAGCTTTCCCAATTAGATTATCTTTATTTGTGTAATCAATCTTATATTGTACGGTGGCATTTGGTTTGTATGATTAGATGGATAAGATTGATAGTATAATTATCCTTTAGAATTCTCATCTGTCATCTATAATCCTTCTTTTTTAAACCTTCCACCATTTCTTATACCTTCATTTTCACTCAAATGTGTAATTATTAGTGTGATTAATTAATATGATGGGTTTATAATTAATCACACATTTGAGTAAAAATGAGGGGTGTGGAGTTCTCAAAGAGGGTAGAAAGGAGGGGTTATGAATGGAAGATGTGGAATTTGAAGTGTAATTATGCTATCAATCTTATTTATCTAATCATGCAACCAAATTCTACCTACGAGTACGACAATACTGTACTGAGTGATGAATGAGACTTCGATTTATATAAGATAATTCGCAAGTTCATATTTGGATTTAAATCTTGATGAATCATCCATGTATCAAGAGGGATAAAAATAAGAAGAGAAACCAAACCTGAAGAAGATTCTTTTAATTTGTCGTAACTTTTGCTTAGGTTTGTTGGTTGTGTGGTTTTGCTATGGCATCCGTTACAAATCCACAATTTCCGTCTACTATTCCCAATTCCATAAAACTAGTATTTGCCCCCATGCCATGCACGCAATTTATATAGATATAAAATAAATATTAATTTAGTTATTCCAAAGACAAACTAAATTACAATGAACATCATATACTTTTATTTTAAATGATTACTTTAAAAAATTCGCTACCCCGAATTTAAATAAGATGCAATGTGTGTGGATTGATCTAATTGTGAAATATTAATGTCCGATGTCAGATGTCATAGGTTTGAATCACCGTGACACGACCTTTAAATTTCCTTCTATTATTTATAATCCCATTTTATGTATGTATGTATATTCCATATTTATAGCACTATAAATTTCAATTCTTAATTTATAAGGAAGATGAGTTCAAAATTAAAAGTAAATGGCATATAGTATTAATCACCATCAATCCCATTTATACGTCTAAGATAGTAGAAGTGAAATGATAATTATATCTAATATCAACGATTGGATATTACATACTGCGAGGAGAAGATGAATATTATAGTTTTGATTTTTTCACCCATGATTCGAAAAAAATGGAAATAATTATTGATCTAATAAATTAATTTAATCAATTTATACATATAATAAGTCATTGATTTTTGTAAAAACTACAAAATTACCTTCAAATTGATTTGAAAATTGAAATCAATTGCGAGGTAGTTGATGTCAAGGAAGGGAGAATGCAACATATGATCGCTGTCTATGCTTTAAACACAAATGAGCAAAGGAAAAGTTTATGGGATTTTATTGATAGGAGATGTGATAGCAATCTGGTGCCTATGATGCTGGGATGAGACTTTAATACAGTCCTCTATGCATCTGACAGGAAACCCAGTAACTGAAGCTGATATACAAGACTTTGCTACTTGTTTACAAGAGAATGGCCTATCAGAGATTAGAGCAATTGGAAGTGAATTCACTTGGTGTAATAACCAAGAGGGGAGAGAAGGATCTATTCTAATATAGATAGATGTCTTGGATCTACCCAATGGTTGCAGGAGTATTCTCACATTATAGTGGAAAGGTTAGAAAAGGGGGTGTCTGACCACTGCCCCCAACTTCTGAGGTTTGAGACTCACATGCATATAAAGAAAGCTCCCTTCAAGTTCTTTAATGTTATGGCTGATCATCCGAAGTTTGAAGAGATTGTAAAGGAAGGCGGGGAGGTACAGTGCCACTCAAATAGACTCTCGGTATAAATGTAAGAATTTGAAAACTTCCTTCAAAGAGTTAAATGGTAAGCTCTTCCAGAAAACAATTGAGAGAGTAGCTAAGTTGAGGCAGCAACTCCAGGATATTCAGAAGGAAAATAAGCCAACATAGAAGGCAAGAGAATTTGCTAACTGAGGAAAAGAGGATAATAGCAGATTTAGAAAAATGGAGTAACATTGAGGAGAGCATATGGCATCAAAAATCTAGGGTGGACTGGCTTAAACTGGGGGATGCAAATACTAAATTTTTCCATGCCTATGTGAAAGTAAGGCATAAGACTAATGCCATACAACTTCTGATTAGGAATGATGGGACTAGATGTGAAGATCAGAAAAGCATAAAGCAGGAGATAAAGAGTTTTTATGAAAATTTAATGGGGAAAGCTGCTGAGGAATTATCAATGGTGGATAAAACTATTGTGGATAGGGGGATAAAGATAAATCCAGACCAACAGGTGCAACTTTGTGCTGAATGTACCACAGAGGAGGTCAAGGAAGCAGTTTTTAGTATGAGTTCAAACAAGGCTCCTGGGCTTGATGGTTATAATACCTATTTCTTCAAGAAAGCCTGGAGTGTGATTGGTAGGGATGTGGTAGCAGCTGTTCAACAGTTCTTCAACACAAGCTTTATGCCAAAAGAAGTGAACAGAGCACTACTTACTCTAATACCAAAAAGTGAAAATGCCCAAGCTGTGAAAGAGTTTAGGCCTATATCCTGCTGCATTGTTCTTTATAAAATTATATCTAAAATTCTTGCCAACAGGCTACAAGGGGTCTTGGACACGGTTACTAGTGAGAGCCAGTCAATATTTGTAAAGGGGAGACTGATCTTTGATAACATTATATTTAGTCATGAGCTGATAAAGGGATACAACAGGAAACAAATTACCCCAAGATGCATGATCAAAGTGGATATCCAGAAGGCATATGACTCGGTGGAGTGGCCTTTCATGAAACATCTTATGCTGGAGATGGGATTTCCTTTTAGGTATGTCCAATGGATTATGGCTTGTTTAACTTGTGTGTCTTATTCAATCATGTGAATGGAGAAGTCACAGTTCCTTTTGATGCAAAGAAGGGTCTTAGGCAAAGGGATCCTATGTCCCCTTATCTATTTGTTCTTTGTATGGAATACTTGAATAGGTGCTTGTTGGAGCTGAAAACTGATAGACTGTTCCGCTTTCACCCGAGATGTAAAAGAATGGGACTAGTGCATGTATGCTTCGCTGACGATTTGTTACTGTTCACTAGAGGAGATGTGAGCTCTGTTCAGCAGCTATTTAAAGCTTTCATGAAATTTTCTGATGCCTCTGGTTTGAGAGCTAATCAGTCGAAGAGTTGCATATACGTTGGGGGAGTTGCTGGAAATGTTAGAGATGACATATTAAATATAACTGGAATGAGTCAAGGTCTGCTGCCTTTCAAATATTTAGGTGTGTCGTTATCCTCACAGAAACTAACAGTTATGCAATGTGAGCCTCTTATCAAGAAGATCCTGGCAAGGATAGACAGGTTGGACAGCTAAGATGTTATCTTATGCTGGAAGAGTACAGTTGATAAAATCAGTGTTGTTTGGGGTACAAATATATTGGAGCCAAATTTTCCTGTTGCCTCAGAAGGTGCTCAAGTTATTGCAGACAGCTTGTAGGATGGACAGGAAAATCTAACATATCTAGAAGAGCTTTGGTTTCTTGGGAGAAGATTAGTATGCCTACACATGCTGGAGGCTGGGGATTATAAACATGAAGATGTGGAATCGAGCTGCTATCTGCAAAATGCTAGGACGCTGGGTCCATGGTTATTACATCAAGACAGGCGATCTCTATGAGGCAATACCTGCTCAAAGCTCATGGGTGATTAGGAAGATTATTGGAGCAAGGGAGTATTTAAAGGGGATGCAAGATGGGCAGAGTTGGCTCACTAAACCATCATTCTCTATAGGGACAATATATAAAGCTATGGTAGGTGAGATGAGAACTATGGCATGGAGTAAGCTCATGTGCCAGAACATAGCTCCTCCAAAATGCATCTTTCTGAGCCGGTTGATTATGCATGACATTCTTGTTATTTATAGCCACCTTCAGAGGATTGGTATTGTGGTGGATCCTGTGTGTTGCTTCTGTACAAGAGGAAATGAGGATATTGAACATTTGTTTTTTGAGTGTGAAGTGGCCGGGGGAATCTGGCAAAGTGTTACTAGCTGGAGTGGAATCACAAGGACACCTGTGTCTTGGGACAGAGAAAAAGCTTTCTTGCTATCGCAGTGTAAAACAAAAAATGGCAAACAGAGTATGTATCGATGTGTTTTCTCTGTGGTGACTTATATGATATGGAAGGAGAGAAATCAGAGAA
>JAYJMF010360771.1:0-10012 GCA_036873715.1 Salvia sclarea | reverse complement strand
GAAGAAGAAGAAGAAGAAGAAGAAGAAGAAGAAGAAGAAGAAGAAGAAGAAGAAGAAGAAGAAGAAGAAGAAGAAGTGAGAGAGAGAGAGGAACTGCCACTAGGAGAGAGAAAGTAGAGGGAGTGTAATTTTTTTGATTCATTAAGGGTATTTTAGTCTTTTTGATGGATTTTACCTATATTTGTCCCATTGTTATATTTTTGCCTATATTGAGGATAGTTTTATCCTAATAAGCTAAATATGTCTTTGGCTCGGGAAATTTTGGTGGGAAAAAATCTTTTTTTATATATAGTAGATTTAAACACTTACGCAACGAATTCATACGAGTTTGTTGGTTTGTATTGCAATTCTTTTTGTTTTTTTGAATTCGACACTTATGCAACGAATCCATACGCTTTCAAATAATCATCATCTACCTGCACAAAATACCCAATAGCCAATTGATTATATGAATACATTTCTTTAACCCGATAGCCAAACTCACAAATATATAAGCATACAATAAATTTCATAATCATTAAAATGTTAAATTTTATAAGTAATTAGATTATTAATAATTTTTTATTAATTATTAAATATATATTTTATGATGAAAATATATTTTGTATTAAATTAAAATAAATTAATAAATTTAACTATATAGCATTAAACGAATTGATGATCAAAATTTTAATGGTATTGAATCTACAGATTTACATGTACAAATCTCTATAAATTTGAAAATAATTGAATTGTTGGCTATGTCCCAATAAAAAAAAAGATAAATTAATTATAATATGTTGATCATTGTTAGTGTTTCTTAAACATAACATACACACAACTCATCAATTTGTTTATAATTTTTTTAATTATAAGTAGTTATTTTTATATTGTAAATCAAGTAAATAGAATGTATTCATTTTAAAAGTCTACATATATTTTGTTTGTATTATACTTACAGATGTATAAATAATTTTTTTTATATTGTTTGTGGTGTTATTCAATAATGTCACTACTAAAAAACTTTATGATAGTACATGATTTCATAATAAAGAATTATGTGAAGACATACAAGTACAATCTACAACAAAATAATATCTTTACTTTTTAAGATCAATGAAAAATAGTTATAGATGTTAAAACAAATTTAATTATTACTATTAAGGAGTAAATTATTAAGCTTAATGCTTATAATTCTTTGTTGACATAAATTCTAGGAATATATGTTTTGAATGATTGTTGGAGGTTGTATAACTTCTTTGCACACGAAAGTTTATAAAAGTTGAACAATGATGTAAGGTGGTTATAGAAATATATATTTTGTATAAGTAATAAAGGCATCCAAAAAAAAAAAAAAAAACGAAAATGCGACACACATAGAAGGAAAGGAAAGCATGACAACTTCTATGTGAATTCTAGAGTACAATTGAAAATAATAAAATAATCTTCAATGTATATATATATATATATAATCACAATCTAAATATAACATATAAACTATAACTTCATTAATTAATTTTTAGATCATATAATAGTGAAATAAAATTTGAATAAGATCATGTAACATATAATTGATCCCACGCATCGCGTGGACAATATATTAGTTATTCAACTAAAATTTAACCAAACATCAGATCAAATAAGTATTTAGTATATGCGGGCTTTTCTAATTGATGAAATTAAAAGATTTGGATGCTTATTCTTAAAACAATAATCTATATATACATCTAAACTGCTAGTTAGAGTAAGAGGTCTAAAAATTGTAGGCTAATCCAAATCGAATCTCACATGGAAGACTTATAATTTATATAAAATATGAAAAATCTGTAAACTCCTAAACACTCTAACATGAAAGTTTGGGTTTGAGTTGTAGAATAAAACTAAATCAGAAGGCAATCAAAATAAACTGTAAAAAACAGTAGATGATAGACGAGCTAGGGTGTAGGTAGTCTCATCATAATATTAATGCACAACATGGATCATGTAACAAATCATCTGCATTCTACTGTAGAAAGAAACATCGTTAATCAATAAATTATTAATAATTGACCACTCGATTCATTGAAGTAAAGTTTGAATTTTTGAAGTAGCTTAAAAATAAAACTGAAAGAAATAAAGAATGAGGAACTCAGACTCAGAGTATATACACTGAAATAAAGGATCGGTTTCTGAAAAATTAAAACAGATGCAAGTTGAACTTAAAATAAAAAGTAAATGTAAGATGGAATTAAAGGACCCAACCCGGTTCGAACCGGTGACCTCTTGATCTGCAGTCAAATGCTCTACCACTGAGCTATGGACCCACTGACGATGCCATACGCTCACAAATGCATTTTATGTTGATAATATATTTGAAATTTGAAGTGACATTATTGTTTCGAATGAAAAGTGAACAAAGTAAGGTAATTACTAATTAGCAACAAAAAAAGACCCGAGATTTGTAGATTTGGTGAGAAAAAAAAATCCACAATCCAATGATCGAAATATTAAGTTGGCTTCGGATTTTTGGATCAGATGGTTTTTGTTCAAAACTCAATTTTTTGATTCGGTTCGAATTGTTCTTATATATAATAATTTAGGATAAATGCCAATTAAATCATCAACTTTACCCAAATTTACAATTATAACACGACTTTAAATCTTGGCAATTAAATACACGAACTTCCGTCTTTTGCAACTAGAACTCAGAGAATTTTCCGGCGAATGGAAAAATGACATGGCGTTTTTCTAATCCTACGTGACTTTATTAAGTGACGCGTCAAAATCACGTCATCTTCCGGCTGTAAAAAAAAATGCAAAATAAATTCGAATTCAAATTTTTGGTTGTGAATTTTGGATTTGGTTATAAGAAGTTCGAATTTGTAATTTTTGGATAATTTGATTCCGTTTAGAGTCTATCTCTTTCGAAATTTGAATTTGCGAATCGATTTGTATCAGATATGATCGAAATAAAATCCGAATATTCATCGTTACAAAATAAAAATATTTGGGAGTAACTTTATGAAGGTTGTGGGTTGTTACTTGTTAATTGTTATATTGAAGGTGGAAAGTGAAAGTGTAGATTGCAACAAATAATTAGTAGATGGGATAAGATAATCATCCACCGCCAAACTAATATTTCTTTCATTCATGAGATTCGACGTAAAGGTCAATTTTGTAGCTGTACAACATTAGATCCTTCTACATATCAAAAGCTTTATTTCTTCTCATTTTGGAGGATAATATTATTTTTATTTTTTATCTTTGTCAAGTAAATAAAGATTATGTCACGATGGATTCAATCCCAAGTATTTTGATATCAAATATTAATCATTCCAATACTAGTACAATCTAGAGATATTAGTTCGGCCTAAAACAGACGGCCCAACCCAAATAAACCAAGTAAAAGGAAGGGTTAGGACTGGAAATTTACATCTAGGAGAAAATATACTCCGTATTATTTAGTAAATAGATAGATTGTTTACCTTTCTTTAATAAATAAAAACAAATATTTTTGTCAGGTCGGTCTGACCGTCAGACCCATGTATTTCAAGTTATATGAATTGGTATTTTATTCAATATATATTGGTACTCTATATGAATGAATTGTGTTTTAAGTGGTATTTCATGTTATATGAAATGATACTACGTGTATTGGTGAATGGTACTTTGGCCTGACAGAAATGTGCCTCATAAATAAAATGTAAATAAGACGAACAGCATTGCTCTTTTTAAGTATTTGATGAAAATCACAACAAATAAATTTGGGAATTAGTTTCTTAAAACTAGTTAATTAAAGTCGTCCACATAAACTTAATACCTAGCAACAATATTTCCCTTCTCCGTTGGCCTAATTTTCTTTTTTCTTCTCAATCTTTAACGTTTAAACACACGCAACTTGTTGACCTAAATTTTTTGATTTTATATGCAAAACTTAAGCTTTGAAATGGTCCTAATAGATGAGCACCAATAATTTAGTCACATTGTTAGGTGTCATTTTGCATCATAGCTTTCCTAGTCACGAAAGTTGATCAATTCACAAGATTGGCAAACTGATGAAACCAAATTACACAAGAATAGATAATCCTTAACCCCAATAATATTTTCATTACGATTTTATTTTATTTTATTTTATTTTGGAAAAGAAAATTTTGTTCAAATCTCCATTCAAAGTAGTTTACAATGTCAACTCCACGTCACGGCGTCCTTAATACTATGTAGTAATTAATATAAAAAGTTATATTTCCCATCGTACTTCATAATCTGCCTTCTGCAATATAAATACAATTGATGTGAAACTTATAATGAGTTCATTCTATACCTTGTTAAGCTTAAATCCTCTTCATTTTCAAAAAAAACTAGTATTGTTTTTCTATGAGATCTTTGCTATTTAAATCATAAACTACTTTGTAATTAGACCCAATATTTAAAATGTTTTAATAACGACCCGACCTTTCAATTTAAGGTAAATCTCTTATTTATTAGACAAGTTTGGAAGTGAGATACATATTCATTTACCGCTGAAAATCAAAATTGATAAAGGGCTCTTATATTATCTTGGATTATTCCCATGTATTGTCAACTTTTTAAACTCATGATACAAACTTGTGTGTGTTGTTGGCCTTGTGATAGAAGGTTAATGCATGATGCCAAAAGTTTCGGGTTCGAATTCTTCGTGACGCGACCTTCAAAATTTTTGCATCAAATCTAGTTATAAAAAGATTAGAAAGGTTTGGATTTACTGCAAATTGAAATATTGGAACATAAGTAGATGTTTTAGAAATTAAATTCAACATGCACCACTAGGGTCCAGAAATATAGATTTAAATAGTAATTATCTATTTTTATATATAAAATTATTTTGATTAATTAAAGAGTAATGATGAAGTAGAAAAGGTATAGCCAACCACCATTAATATTCTCAACCGAAGGAAGCGTCCCGTGAAGGAAAAGGTAAGAATTGATAATCAATTTTATATGGTGTTTTTCCACAGTCTATATTGTAGTTGTAGCTTTTATACAAGTCGTCGCATTCATTGCATACATCAATGAATTTCTTTTTGCGACTTCAAATTGATTGAATACCGGAATTTAATATAAATTAATTAAACTTCGTTGCCTCGTCAATATCGAAGAAAGAAAATCGAAGTTGATCAATCAATCAAATTTCGAGAGGGATTATGTTTCGAAATATATTAATTTTCTATTCTATTACGGAGCTTGTATATAGAATTTTGCAAACCAAACAAGCAAATAATTCAATTTATTCCCCAAAGGTGGAGCAGCCTCAAAATATCATCGAATAATCATTTCTGATCATCTTAGTAGGACCAAAATGTGAAGTCTTATTGTAAGAGAAAAACCCATACAAAAAATGTACTAATATTCCATATTATTCGAACAGCTTACAATAATTGAATAAAATTAAAATCTGCCGACAACTTTAATTTTTGTTTCCCTCACCGACAACTCCTTTGGGCAGCTGATTTTGCGTCGTCAATTATGCATGCCTTGCATTGCTACTCAAAACTCGATAATCTGTATCTTATTTATCCTTTTAAATATGTACTGTATTACGTTAAATTTATTTGAACGAATCATCACATTCAAATTTGATAATAGTAACAAAATAATAGTACGAATACTTAGAAGATTTTATTTTGAATTAAGTAATAATAATGACAGACGATACCATCCAAACAAAACTGAATCCAGCCACCCACGCGACGGCATCGAATTTATCCATAAATCTGAACTCACAAAATGGTCCATAACAATATAACATAAACTGGAACAGAATAATATCATATCTGAGTGGCCGAATATACTTACTGCAGGAATAAAAAATTGAAATTTCGACATACCATCAACAAGTATATCAAATTGTTGGTTACAGCACATTCCCACAATTGACAGATAAGAGAATAATGGTGCAAGACATTGTGAGAATCAAGCCACACAAAGACAAGACAGAGATGTAGTATCAAATGCAAAAAACACAGAGATTTATCAAAATTATTGCATCTTTGAGTTAACAGAAAGAGCAACTTTCAAGCATTATTGAGTGATAAAAGAAAACATTAGTTTATCTACTTGTATAGGTAGTAGAGTATTCTGTAGTAGTATTACAAGCCATAACTCCCAAAACTCCATTCTTTCTTCCCATAGATATTATATGTATGTATCTTCTTCTATATACAATCAAAATGGCCCTGTCCCTGCCCCTGCCTAGTCTCCCTTCTTCCATCAAACCATTCATACATTGCTTTCAGCAAAAATGTCCAAAAGGGATAGAGCCTGCAATCATCAATCAAACCATATTCTTAGATATCTTAGCAAGATGGAAGTTCCAATTTGAAGAGTAAAAGAAATGAATTCAGCATACCTCAGGAATGTTGAGCTCAAGGCGGAACTTAGGGCCGTCGTAGTGGTGGAGAATTGGGCGGAAGGAGTCTTCCTCCAATGGCTCGCAGATCTTCCTCGTCACTACGCGGACCTGAGCAGGGAAGCGCGACTCTCCTTGGTTTTTCTTGTCCTCCCAAGCTGTGGGGTCGATGTTGGTGCCGCCAAAGCTTGCAGCCTGAAACAACCAACACAAATCTCACTCAAATAAACCATTCATTCCCAAACTAATCATTCACTTCACCATAACCAATCTGATATGAACACCAACCTCGAAAACTCCATGAAGCTGATGAGTTGAGTAGTTGTAAAGAAAGAGGGGTAATCCCGGGGTTATTGCGCGCACGGAGTCGCGGTAGCGGGGTGGCAACCCTGAATTTTTCCACAATTTTAGTTAGGGTTACAGATTCATACAATCTAACACAACAATCACATAAATCAGCAATTAATTTACAGAATCTGATCAATTTCACCAAAACTAACATGAACTCGATCAGTTATTCACCATCATCGACAACTCAATTGAACATATCTCAAGTTCTACAAACAATTAACACTAATTTACTGATAAATGAGGAATGAAATCTTACCAAAAAGTTGGCGCTTGAGGTTCTCCGCCATGGTATCGTTGTTGCAAACAAAAATATATCCACCGATAGTCTCGTTCCTCGGCAAGGCCTCAGCTGGCGGCAGAGTCTTAAACCTCTTATCGACAGCCGTCTTATTCTCGCCATTGCTATCCTTACCACTCTCCTTATTCCCCCTATTCTTCTTCCCCAATTTTCCACCGTGCTCCTCGTCGTTCTTCCCCCTGTTAATCTTCCCATTCACCACAACATTATTGGCAAATCCCTTCCCCTTACTGTAGTAACTGTTGAAATTCATCGACGGAGTCGAGTAAACGCCCTTATTGAAGCCGCCGTTGAGCCCGGTGGATCCCGAGCCGTACCCGGAGTAATTGACCCCGGTGTTGAAGCTATCGTTGATCGGCGCCTTCCACGCATCGTTGCTGAAGCCGACGTTGAAATCCGACTTGAGATCGCCCCCAAAGGCGGGCTCTCCGGCGTTGCGGAAGTCGAAGTTGCGGCGCTCCTCGGCGGTCCGCTTGGCGACGTGGTTGGTGCTCCAGATAGAGTCGTTGAGGGAGAGATCGGCCAGACTCCCCGTCTGGAGGCGGAGGTTATCGCTGAACTGCCAAAACGAGGACTGATTGTTCTCCATTGAAGATCGCAGTAGTAGGGTGGATTGGGTGCAGCAGGCAGTGAGATGAGGAGATGAAGAAGATGAAGTTGAAGGAAAAGGAGAGAGGAAGAGTGGGGGTATAAATGGGGGGCGGAAAGGGGGGAAGGTGCGAGGAAGGAGGGATAGCGTGTGGATTTGTCAAAGCTATTGTGGAAAAGTATGGAATGGGCGCTAAGGAAGAAGAAAAAGAAAATGGAAAGAAATTTAGAGTTTATTTTTTAAAAATAAAATAAAATAAAAGGAGAAGGTGAAGTTGAAGTTGAAGTGAGTGGGATTTTAATTAATTAATGAATTAAAAAGGTTGGTGGGGCGTTTGAATTAGGTGTGATGACGACAAAAACGCGGCATTTAAAGTTAGCGGATAGTGAAGTGAGCTCTAGTTTCGCTACACGACTTCCCCATATTATCACTACAATTTGTATATGTGTCGCCTTACTCCACATTTCACTACTTTCTCTTTTTTGGAATAATAATATGTAAGTATTTGAATACTTTCGTTTCGTGTTTTTTATTTAAATCATACGTTAGTGCATTTTCAGTTGAGATTTATATATCTTGCGTAAAAGTTCAAAGTCGATCATTTTTTTAAAAGCATTATTGTCTCTATTGCTATCTTGTGATGTCAATTTCGTTGTTTGATGTGGTACAGTAAAAATAATTGAACCGATAGTTAGTGCCACAAAATAAGAGTTTTACAATTACCACTGGAATTTTAAGTCAATTTATATCATGAATTGGAGGATTATGAGCTTTATAAGTCTTTAATCAATTCCATAATCTAATTTCATTTAATTCGTTCAAAAATATTGAGATATAAAATCTAATCTAATTAGCAATTGTGAGAGTGAGATTTAATCTGCAATCATCTCTTGGCTTTATTTTTTAGTGGGCCAATAAAGTCATGAATGTAAAGCTATGCAAATAAAGACATGTGTCTTATAATCATCTCGATATCTATAATTGTGTGACTCACTTTCCTTAACATAAATCCGATTATAGTAATTTTATCGCCAACTATCGTACAATACACATGACTCATTATTTCATATTTATGTGATTCATATTCCATGCCACTGCACTAATTGTAGAATATAATTAAAAAGAAAATAGTAGCATAATTTACAATATTCACATCTCTCTTCTTCATTTTCTATCTCTTTGTTTTTTAGGGTAGTCAATGTCTCTTTTCCCTTTTTTTTCTTTATTAAAAAAAATCCCCCTCTAAATGGTTTAGAATGAATGAAGAATTTCTAGAAGGTCAGAATGATCTAGTGGATTTCAAGGGAAGGAATGTGTTCACACTGAAATATTTGCTTAAGTACTAAGGTAAGGTAAGGGAGCTGCACGTGTCCATATGGGACCTACCCTGCTGCCTTTCCGGGTCGGGTCGGGTCGATTATTATTTTTATTTCCAATTTTTTAAATGTGGGCAAATTACATCTTGCCATCATTATGTTCTCGATAAGCTCTCATCATGTCTCATTCCTCGTAATTAAGATCACATTTGTCCTAAATGGGACACGTGTCTCTACATGAGGGCTATGATTTGGATATTAACGCGTAAAATTATTAATATTGCGCGTAACTACCGACGATATGAATGAATGGTTTTGGTGATTGGTGAGAAGAAAAAAGTTCAAATAATATAATTGAAGTTAATGTTTGTACTTGCTATTGTATCTTTTATCGTATCACTAATTAATTTTAAATATTGTTTGACGTTCACTTTAAAGAAAAAAGTTCCAAGTACCCATTGGTTTTTGTTAATACTATATGCAACGGAAAGTGCAGACATAATATATTAATGTAAAACATGCTAATAAAATTAAAACTAATTGTATATTACAGCATTCCATTCAATTTTGAGCTGAATATGTAGGAATTTAATATTTCAAGGCGCATAAATTCAAATGGTTCCATTATATTCAACGCACGGGCAATCAGACGAATCTAATAGTAATAGCTAAGTAATAATAATCCCGCCGGTTTTCTTTTCCAATTGTCATTACCCATCAAATTGCTTTTATAACTTTATTAATTATCATGATAAATATGCATATACAATTAATGAAGTAAGTAAGTATAAATTAGAAGTATATAAAAATTTTACTCTAAGAAAAACTATGGCGGTTAATAAAGAAAAAGAAAATTTGAAAAAATGACAGCTTGCCAAAAAAATGAAGAAAGTATGTGTCTATCTAAAAGTAATTTGTCAAAGTCAATAAAAAAAATTGCAAGTGAAAACTATGATAAAATGTCAAGCAGTAACATGAATTTTCTCCAGATAAATGTAACTTAATAATTACAATCTTCACGCATCTACTTAAAGAGTGATATATATAGGGATAGGTTCAGGTAGGAAAGGTAAATTTCGTAGGAAATAGGAATGAATCTGGGCCTTCCATTGAGT
>JAYJMF010360750.1:0-10012 GCA_036873715.1 Salvia sclarea | reverse complement strand
ATATGCGGCCTGTATGTTGCTTTGATTTACCATGGGTGAGAGTTAATCGCTAGCTCAATAATCTCCGTATTTTGGGTAGCAGCAGTTCGTATATGATATTTATGAACCTGTGTTGGGTAACCGTATCCTGACCTAGGATGTTGATATCCCCTCAAGGAGCTCATAAGGATTATTATGCTAAACCCTGCAGGTTGATTAAGTTCAGGCATAATAATAAGGTTGAGTGGTACTGCTGAGGATTAATAATAAGAGATTAATTAATTTAAAGCAATCAGTGGCTTTAATTAATTAATGGATATCTGATAACTTAAATACGGGGATAATATCAAGTCACAGCAAGGCCCAAACTCAAACTGGCAATAAAGGGGTAAGTCAGTATAAATTCTCTAGTGGAATGAATTTATATTTATAAATTAATTATGTTCTGGGCTGAACATGGAGAATTAATTTATTTGAGGCCCATCTTTATTCCTTGCTTTTGATCCCTGGACTGGCCCATACAAGTACCCAGCCCATGGATTTTCGCCCCCTACAGAAGCCCAACTAGGGTTAGGTTCTGTTTTCCTCTCCTATATATATGCCTCCCTGGGTGTAAAGTAAATACGACTTGTACGAGATACAACACCAGAAAAAGGGAGGCTAGGGTTGACTGAGAGGTGTTGGGCGAAAATTAAAGTGGGAGATACTCGAGGATTGCCGTCCATCCAGCCATCGAGATTTGTGCGGGGGATACAGTTCAGAAGGTCGAAACTGGAGTTTAACATCAACGATCTCATCGAGAAATTCCAAGGTATATTTTGAACACCAACGTGCTGCAATTAAATTAAATAGATGCATGCTAGGTATTATCAATGTATGATGAATTATGATAATTCGAGTAAGGTCCTTGGGCAAAATTGAATCCAGAATTTAAGTATTCATAATAGGGATTCCATCACTTATGAGACCTTTTAAGGGGTGAGGGCCAAATTTTAATACTTTCTCAAAAAAAATACTTTTATTTTATTTCAATTAGTAGTCTTCATCTTCTAATCATATATGTAGTATTATTATTACATGTGACCACGAACTTATAAAAAATTAAAAAATTTAAGATTGCACCCGGACAATACTATACTAGTCTAGAGGTACCGCTTCTCAGCATCAGCACGCACTAAAGCAAATGGTCCTCAGCTTGCCTTTTTAATTTTCATTCACTTTAATCCACCACGCTTCTCATCTCTTCAGCCTTTCACCAATATTAATTGTACTATATAATCACACTACTATAATATGGAAAGATAAAGTGAATCCAAATATCTAGCTAACTTCAACTAAAAAAAGAGAAATTGATAAAACAAAAAAACAGAAATTGATACATGATCTAATCCCACTAAAAACCTCTATAGACATAAACCAAGCTAAAAATGTATCATGGAAAAAACTAAGTTAAATAAAATCGAACTATAAGGGTTCTGAAAAAACCTTAAAAAATCAAAATCATCCGAGCTCTCCTTTAACTTCGACCTTGTCTAAAGATCTCTGTGTCATACCTGATTTTTTATGTGTGATTTTTATTTGCAAGTATTGCACAAGCATGTAGATACTCTACCAAAGATACCGACTATGTATGGATCACATAAATCCCCAAAAGAGAAAGTTAGAGAGAAAGTGATTTGATTTGTAATATTTTTTGATCTTCTTCCCTTTAAACATGGTCCCTTGTTTTACCCCCCAAAAAACACCATCATTGCAATTATGCTCATCTATTCCAATCCCAATAATCGCCACTTTCTCCATATATTCCTCGCACTTGTTGCTCTGCATTAATCAACAATAGTCCATTTCTCTGAAATCCAAGTTTTTCTCTTTCCCATACACAAAAAAAGTGAAGATATATGGCGGAATCCGCGGAGACGAAGAAGGTCATCGACCCACGGGTGGAAATCGACACGTCGCCGCCATTCGAGTCGGTGAAGGAGGCCGTCGACCACTTCGGCGGCAGCGGCCCTTGGATTCCCCATCACTTGCTCCGTTTAGCTGCCAATGTATGTTGCTCTCACTTTCTTTACTTGCTTCTTGCCATCTTCTGCTTATTAAACTAGTATTCATACTTTGCTAATCATGTTTGTCTTGAAAATGGGACATAATGTTTACTATTATTGGCATTATCACTGCATCCTTGCCCCCAAGAAATGAATTAGTACTCTTCCACCATAGAAGAAGCCTAGTGTGATGGAAATGACATGTTTTTGTTTTTGAGCAATGCATGGAAGATTGGCACTCGAAAAAGAAGTTATGATTACAGCAACTACAACAAAACAAGAAGCAGAAGAAAAAGAGAAAAAAGAAAAGGACAATGTTTTGGGTAGTTGCGGCCCATGTTTGTGGGGCCTAGTGTGACAGTGCTGCTAGATTTATCACTATGGAGTCTTTCCTTTTCAAAGATAATGGGGAGTTGGGTGAAATGGAGAAACAAAGTTTGAATGTACTTTATCATAGCCCTAGATTTGATTATCCAAATAATTTGGTAATTGGTAGTGGTTTGCATCGAATAAGCTAATGAATGGTTAAGTAGTGTATGTACATGGGCTTATTTAAATTTCTCTAGTAATTTGGGTTAACCATTTTCGCAATGCGAGGACAAATGACAAGTAATTGCTAGCGGACCCTGTTGTGCCATACGATACGAGCCCCCCGTTCCCATGGCCTTGGGTATGCCCTAGTTAGTTATAACAACATGTTTACAAGATTTGTCTTGGTTTAATTTGCAGCACAACAATGAGGCATTTGATGTGGAGAAGATTGAGGAACAAGCCGTGCAATTGGAGAGGGATCTAATAATGAAAGAGAAGCAAACGCTCAACGTCTTGAAAGAGCTCGAATCGGCAAAGAGGTTCGTCGAAGGGCTGAAACTGAATCTCGCACCGGAGTTCTCCTTCATGGACAGCCCCGACCTAAACCCGGAGCACGTGGGCAACGAGCACCCGACGTGGCCCTCCCCCGGGCTCATGTTCAGCGAGCTCAACCAGGCGAAGCTGAACCTCACGAAAACGTCGGTTGATCTCGCTGCCATTGAAGCCTCCGTTGAGTCCCTCAACAAGAATCTAAGAAACGATCACATTTTGGTCCACAGGGCAAGCAAGATGCAGATGCAGATGCAGATGCAGATGCAGGGGAAGCAAGTGGCGAATTTCGAGGCGGAGCAGTGCAAGAAGATGACGGAGGCGTCGAGGTACGAGGTGATGAGGGCGATGGGGGAGATCGAGAGGACCAAGGACTGCATCAGGATGGCCGAGATGAGGCTCAACGCGGCCAAGAAGATGGAGGAGGCGGCCAAGGCCGTGGAGGCCATCGCCCTCGCTCAAACCAAATCACACCATGAACAGAGCCATGAGGATCATGATGGGATCACACTCTCCTTCGAGGAATACAAGGCACTCTCCCAGAAGGCGAAGCGGGCCGATCAGCAGCAGCTATGCAGCAACAAATTCATCGACACCAACGAGGCAGCAGCAACTCCTCATCAACTAGAAGAGCCAGTTCTTGAGAAATTCGAGGACGGGACCAACCCCTCCTCGGATTACTCCCACGACACCAACGTCGTGATAGAGGACAGCTACTCGAGGACACACACGCACGTGCAGCAGCAGCAGCAGCAGCGGTTGGGGGGGAGCTTTGGCAAGTTCAAGTTCAGGAACTCGCAATCCGCGAATAGGAATGGGGGAGTTCTGAATGGAAGTGAGACCGGATTCAGCTCGATCGGGGAGGTGCTGAGCAGCAGCAGGAAGGTGATCGTGCAAGACGACGTGTCGGAGAGGCAGCACGTGTCGTTGAGCCAGATGCTCAAGGAGCAAAGCAGGCTTATCCTGCACCCTACTAAGACTGGAGGAGAAGGGAATGTGCAGAAGCAATACTTCATGCAGAGGAAGAAGTTTGGCTTTATTCAAGTGCCAATTCCCACTAAACATACCAAGAAAAAGACTGCAGCCTCTTAGTATAACATTGTTTGCTATGGTGGGTATTAATTGTGTCATATTTGTCTGTATAATATGGATCGTGAGTTATTTTCTATTTTCTTTTGGAGATGATGCTCCACACAAAAGGGCGCGGCCCTTATTTTCTTCCAATTATTTAATTGTATGTTTTTCCGGGTTTCTTGGTGAATAAACTATTTGGGATTTTTCTTCATGAGACATTGATACATATACTGTTTAGGGAAAATGACATATATTTGCATTTTCATTCTAGACTTATAAATTTATATCGTAACACAAATTTTTCGTATTTATATCAAAATATATTTATGCGAGTTCGATCTCTATTCTCTTCATTTTGGTTTTCGCCTTATCTCCGGATCTAATGCAATCTTTGATTTGATTTAGGATGGTTCCACGAAAAAAAACGCGATGATTTGCACGATTTATGATTATGGGAAAACGTGATGATTTGCACAAAGAAAGCCTTGGATGTTGGGAAAGACTTTGTAGATAATATCTCCTACTCTTTAAACTTTTCAATTTTCCATTTTCTTCACTTGTTCACGTGTTTTCTTTCAAATTCTCAACACCCATATATATAGATGTAGAGAATAGGATTTAATGGGCTTTGGATTTCTATGTCATGGGCTTATGTTTTGCTTGGGCTACATCTAGGAGTAAGGTTACTTTTAAGAGCACCAATTTGAATGGTTCCTATTGTTCTCCAAGGTGTCATTTGACACATATCAATGATATCATTATCTGATTGGCCAATAAACTTTATGTATTAAATATTAATTATATATAAAAATATGTTTAATTTTGGAATTAATTCCAATAAAAGAAATATTAATATAGTGAAATTATTTATTTACACGTGGCATAGTATTTTATGCTGATAAATATTAATTGTCTATAAATTACCTCATCAAGACTTGTTCATGGACGGATTGACTCTTAAATGGACAAGTCCTGAAATCAAAATTTGATTTTTGGGATTTTAAATTTATAAATAATTTATGCTCTAATTTATGAATTCTTGAATTTTATTTGAATTTGTAAATAATTTATACTCGTATTTATGATACCATGAATTTAGTTTATACTTGTATTGTTCATGAATTTGATTTATATTTGTAAAATGTTTATATTCATATTTAGAAGTTTTTAGGTTTTGAATTTGGTAAGTATCAATTTGAACTCTTAACTTATACCCACTTTATCAAAAATATCTTGAATTTTAGCAAATATTTTTTGAAACCCCGAACGATCAGCTTTTTATCAAAAATATCCCGCATTAATTTTCTAGCCTCTGGAATCCTTGAACAATGATGAAAAAACAATCAGCGTAAATACTTGGATTTCTTAACAGGTCAAAAAATGAACGCGCCATCTACTATATACAAAAGCAGAATTGTAATGGCTACTTTTTACTGCCAAGTTTTCTCTCTCTTCTTTTCCCATTTTTTTGTCTCTCTCTCTTCTTTTTTCTGTACATTTCTTACGTTTAAAAAGTTTCATCAATTTTTTCTCTCTTCCCACTAACCCACTCCCCCAATATGAACAATCCAATCTAATCTCACTGTCAAAATTTTCCACCAAACATATACACTTAGTTATTAAAAGCCCTTACTTGGAAAAAAAAAAGATGAAGCCCAGAATTTTCCTCACCCTTTTTTCTTATTTAACTAATCTTTGCACTATGACAAAACAATCTTTAATTCTTACTCCCTCCGGTCTTTTTAATATGACACCCTTTCCTAATTGGGTTGGTCTTTTTAAAATGGCACATACCCAATAAGGAAAGTATTAAGCTTACTAATTAAGCCCTTATTACACTAAAGTGAAAAAACATAAAGTGATAAAGCATTATTTAATATACTAAATGTAGTGGGGGCCCTTAACACTTTAGCACTTAATATATAATTCCTTATTTTTTGTGCCCAAAAAATATGTGTCATTCTAAAAAGACCGGAGGGAGTAATTTTTATTACTTTCTTTCAATAAAAAACATATTTATTTGCTTTATAATTTTTGTTTTATTTTCTTATCTTAGTTTCAAAATATATATTTGTTTGATTTTATTTTATTCGGTGTACATCTTCTTTCTTCGGTTGTCTTTTCATTTCTTTATCTGCGCTGATTTTTTCCTTTTCTATTTTGATTTTTTTAGGTTATATTTTCATTTAAATATTTTATGTTCATATTTTATGTTGGGGATATTTTTTTTATGATTATGTTGAGATTTATTATTGTCAAACAAAACAGATAAATGTTTACGTAGTACCTTTGTAGTTTTATAGTAATGCAATATTATAGGAATTTAATCCGATTGTATGACCTTAACTAAATGACTAAGAGATGGATGTTTCAAATAATAAATAATAAGAGATGGAATATGAACTAATCAAATCTAACTTATATAAATGATAATATTTGAAATTTTTATGTAATATAAAATTTATAAATTCATAGAATATACTCTGATTCGTACATCGCATGTGGGCGCGTACCAGTATTTTCTAATGATTGGGTGGCCAAAGCAGTTTTGGTTCACGAAAGATGTGATCAAGGGTTATATGTCTTGGAACGAGTGCATCCGGCTTTGAGCTGCTCTTTGTTCTAGTTTCCATTTATAACATTTAAGATTGGGGTATGTCCCATTTTTTGTATTTCATTATTGAATAAATCAGAGCATTTGTCGGTTACTTCTGTTTTACCAGGCACTCACATTTGCTCCCCTTGTGAGCAAGAGACTATCTTTTTTTAATTAAAACCGTGTTGGAATCTGTTGGGATGCTTTGAATTATTCTCCCGGTCCGCACTATCTCCCGCTTCGCACACGGGGATCTCGCTGTTGGGCTTTAGTATTCGTGTTGGGCTGAGTCTGTCTGATGTATTCTCTTAGTACTATATATATGGTATTAGAGATTTGTAATCTGTAATCTGAAAACCATAGCCTCCATAGTGAAATCTGTTCTCCTCCCTGCCCATGGACGTAACCAATTGGTGAACCACGTAAATCTGTGTCTTTTTTACGTTTCTGTTTTCTGTTTGTTTGCTCTTTAATCCTATTCCGTCACAACACAAACCTATGAAAAGCAAGTAGTGTATATATATCTTTTCTCAAGGTCAATAAATCATAGATTGAATATCAAAACTTGTATCCGTATATACTTTTATTTATCTCTGAATTAAATATTTAGTTATATGTAAACCAGATTTATTTTAATTAAGCATTATTCTCTTTGGACTCAATCTTAGTAACTAAACATGAATAATTGCATTAGGGGCCTCCCGAGGTGTCAAGTTGACTCACATCACAACCATCGAAATCTTATGTAGAGGGCATTGTGGGGAAAAACTAGAATGTGGATATTGCGTTGTACAGTAATTATCTTTACGTTTGGGTGCATGAAAACAATGAAAAAAAACTATGGTAAAAATATATTTTTTCATTTAAACTAAAGATATGGATTTTCCACATAAATTTCTAGTGTGCTAAATCAGTGACAGTACGCACTACGCAGCCGCTGACATCGTTGGATATATCATATAGCTGAGAATATGGTGATAGTATACGTGTTAATTAATTAGTTTGTAGAAGAAATTATGTTATGGTGTAAATGTGAAGATGAAAAATGTTTCCAACGTCTCGTAATTGTGCAATTATGACACTTACAGAAGTTGTGATTTTATTGCAACTACTTTCAAAACAAATCATTTCGCAAGTTGGAAATTGTACATCCACATTAGAATAATATTATATACGTCATGTCAACTTCAAATGATCGTGTTTTGCTTGTCGACCGCATGAGAAACTTATGTCTATCATATTAATTTTAACTAACTCTGAAAACTTTGGAATGGTGTCAAATTTATAATTTTGATCAGAAGTTGTGATCAAGTATCGTGGGCCTTTAGGTTTTGTATTATGGCAGTCTGACCTGATCAATCGGCAGTCACACACAAAAAGTCGCAGTTTCCGTCGGTTATGATATAACCCCAAGTTAAGTATCCAATTGAATCCAACAAAATCTGAATAAATTAATCACAACACATGCCGAAATGTTTAACAATAACAAGCCTAGAAACTCATGAATTAATTAACAAAATCGCAATAGTTAGCACTCCATCTACGAATTTATTCCTACAAATTAGATTCACCAATGAAAACGCGTTAATTCTCATCCTTGTTTCCTTTCCCAAGTCAATATCACAAAATTCCAGAATAAATAAAAAAGCAGACGCCCAATTTGATTTTCTCAAAGCATGAAGTAGTATTCTTTCCTTCTCTCCATATATTTGCTTATTAATTATATTATATACTTAAAGAACACGCTTTAAGATACTTATATATACGGCATTCTGATGCATGCCAAATTATAACTCAAAAACATTTTACAAAAAACAAAGCTAAGGAAGAAGGCAGCAGCGCAGGGGCGATCGACTAGTTTGAACACATAATATAAGACAGTAAATGGGTAAGGGTTTGGTATTTGTGGGGTGGTTGGTGGCCGTCGCCGCCGTGTTGAGCGGCTGCGCCGCCGATACTTACAGGGTTGGAGA
This sequence comes from Salvia sclarea, assembly GCA_036873715.1. Taxonomy (NCBI): domain Eukaryota; kingdom Viridiplantae; phylum Streptophyta; class Magnoliopsida; order Lamiales; family Lamiaceae; genus Salvia; species Salvia sclarea. The sequence continues at coordinate 1,484 of JAYJMF010360750.1, read as the reverse complement.
TGATCTCGGGTGGACCATTCCGCCCCTTGGCTCAGAGCTAGCATATCAAACATGGACTAGACTTAAAGATTTCGATGTCGGTGACACCATAAGTGAGTATTAATTTGCATTTATTCAATATTATCACCACGCAAGGCATATCACTAAATAATATTAGTCAATCTAATTTCATACACATTCTGAATATTGTCGTTGTATAATTTTTTCAGTGTTAGTTTGTTATCTATTTCCTCCTCAATCCTCGCCCCCCAAAAAAGGTTTATGTGTTTTTGGGGTTTTCGTTTGTAGATTTCAAAGTTCATAGGCTAATTTGACACCAAAATTTCTATGCTAATCCACCAAATTCTGCAGAATCCTAAATAAAAAATTAATTTTAATCAAACTATTCCCAATTATTTACAAACTGATTCTATTATTTATTTTGAATGCAGCATTCAGCTGGACTGGCACACACAGCGTGGCCCAAGTTACAAAAGACGGTTACGACAACTGCAACGCAACAGGCAGTTTGGGCCTAGGCCCAGTCCAGATGGTAAGCCCATACAACTTCCTCCTCAACTCCACGCAGCCTTACTACTTCATCTGCACCGTCGGCGACCACTGCAGCAACGGCCAGAGGGTTACCGTCCAAGTCCGTGACCGCGACTTCAGCGCCGCCTCGCCGTCTCTCACCACCGCCGCCATCTTCCTCGCCGTCGCCGCCTCCGCTTCTCTGTTGATCTAATTGCATGGGATTTTCATTTAAATTGATTTCGGCTAGAGTCTAATTAGGGTTATGTATACTGGTTTTTTGTAATTCAATTTTAACGTTATTTCTATTCCTTGTGTGGAACCATTGAATAAAATCGAATGGATCGCATTTTATACGAGGGAAGATTTCTACTCTCTTAACAGGTTGTTCCCTTCAACCCAACTCCCCATAGTTGAAACAATCTTGGGAAGCAGCTTCTCTCCTCCGCCCACGATCCGGTCCAGAAACTCCGCTACCCAAAACCACGCACCCTGGTAAAAATTAACATTGCATATCAGCAAGACGTAGTGTGGTAACTTTACACATCAGGTGCATGAACTTCATATTTATTTTATCACTTTCCTTGTTAGATGGTAGTAAATGATAATTGGCCTACAGGCAATCGAGCTGAGAATTTAGATAGTACTATTTTTTTTTCTATCCAATTTAATTCCAAGCATTCTCTCAAAAAACTGCCTAAACTATAGCCTTTTATTCTTCAATTTTACTGATAACATACAAAACCCAGATCACTAGAGTAACCACAGCCAAGCCCTCCAACATGGAGGGCTTTGGCCAAAAAGTAGTATTATTTTAATAAAATGTTGCATAGTCCCTCCATATTGGAGGGCTTAACATTTATTTTATTTTTTTATTTTTTATTTTTAACTTAATAAAATAAATTAAAATTATGCAATTAATTAATTAAAATATATAAATTATATTGAATAGTTGGAAAATAACAATACAATTT
>JAYJMF010360689.1:0-10017 GCA_036873715.1 Salvia sclarea | reverse complement strand
TTACAAATATACAATTAACATTAATTAATTACATTAATACTAAAAATAAAAAATTGTTAAATAATTGTTAAACTGGGCGGGCCGAAAAAGTCCGTGGACTTCGGGCTTTTTTGGCCCGAAGTCCGGTTGGCCCGGAAGCCAGAATGGGCGGGTCAAAAAAGCCCGAAATTTTTCGGGCCATCATACTCTCAGCCCAGCCCAGCCCAAACCCCGGGCGGGCCGGGCCGAAATTGACAGCTCTAGTACCAATGGATCAGTTAATACCAATTTTTGGCCTCAAAATATGTATTTTGACATAGTATACATGGATTTCATGTGGCCCATATAGGTACATGAAATTATCATATGAGAAATCCTCTTCCGGAGGTATTTTAATCATGCACTAATTACATATTGATCCAAATATTCATGTTTTAATAATTTGGATCTTTGAATTAGAAATTCATCTCAACGTATTTATTGGATACAATACATCATGTAATGAGTTTGGTACTCATTTGGAACTCTTCTAGAGCTTTATTGACATTATATCAATTCTCCGGGGATTATTATAATAAATATTGCGTCTAATTATCCGATACTCATCGAACGAATCACCTAAACTCTTTTAGAGCCGACAAATAAGAATATTGTCTTGTAAAATTATAGCAATCATTCGAGAATTGTTTTAATAAATATTCCAACTTGATTTTAATATCATTCCACAAGTAGGAATGAACAAATCAATGTCAGTATGACATGAAATTATATTTTTCTTTCATAAGGGATAAACATATATCAACTCAAATACGAATTACTCTTCTTCAAGAGTATATAATATTCTTCAAAAATATTAGTTGTGCTATTTCGAGAGCAACAATTTAAATTAATATAATAATAATGAATAGAATAATTTAATAATGGAAAAAGTTATACAAATACTTAAAAATAAAACAAAAATAAATCAACCTTATTAATTTAATATCCTTGGGGAATATTAACTTTATCTAATATGTTTATCACATAAACACACGTCATAAAAATATGACTATATATTGTTGTGTTTATTAAAAACATCAACGTACACATCTATAATAATATTCAAGATTATTATGAATATTATAAATTTGTGTTTCTTCAGGAAACTACAAAAATATATTGATACAATAAAATCAAATCATGTAACAATAATATAATATTACATCGTTCTATTTTCAAAATTACTAAACTGATTCAATGTTTTAGTCCCTCGGAAATCACAATTACAGCACTAAAAATGCATATGTATTGGGCATAAACTCAAAGATAAATTGAGAGATTTAAAAGATGACATCAGTTGAGCAAATCAATATCGATACAACATAAAAATTACGAACAAAAATAATTTATTCATTGTTACTTTGAGTAAATTAATACTCACGCTTAACAGTCAGTAACAATTAATTCAAAAGATTCGGACTTGGGGAATAATTAAGTCAATCACACAAATCTGGATCTAATATTCATAATCGCATTCTATGGAAAAACAAATTCATCAAAATATATAATTTTTGTTTTTCCACAAATAAAATAATTTAATAACGATAAAAAAGTGTAATTGCAATCTCAATATTATAATATTCTTTGAGAATATTAACTTTAGCTTATGTGTTTATCATAAACACATCACAAAAATTATGACACATATCATTGTGTTTCATCGAGAACATAAATGATTTATTTTGAATAATTCTCAAGATTATTGTGATCGCAAATCACGTTTCTTCGGGAAACGATAGATCAAAATAACTATTACGAATAATTTCAGTATAAATATATATTAAATCCCATTCTCAATGTTTAAGAATGTAGGCGTAGTATCGAGAAGTCACAGAAGAATCTTATTCTTCCTTATAAGTTTTGATTCTAACTTTAATTTTTGCTCTTCAGGAGCAAATATAATATTTTCGATTTCTATTTGCTCTTCGGCATCAAATTATATAATATTCTCTTACACATAATGAGATTAATTCATATATCATATACTTGCAAATCCGAATTACCTTGACGGAAAGACACGATTATTTCCTAGGGCATAACTTCAATACTCACTCAATTGGTTAGAGACTCGTGCTGATAACGTGTTATAAACTAGATAGAATAGAGAGAAAAACAATAGAGAGAGGAATAGTCTTGTATTCATGAGTATACAAGTATGTTACAATGAGGAGTAGAATCCTCTATTTATAGGGAGATACAAAGGTTTAGGGTTAGGGTTTAGACATCACATATATATGATAGGTCAATACATACCATAATCAATAAATGTTTTATAACAGTTACATATTTTCATATTTATAGATATATATATATACATGTAAATTAATACCATTGGAATTTTGATCCTCAATTTGTCTACTACTTTGATAGGGTCTAATATTAGCTGACACCTGCACATGACACGTGGCAAGAATAAGAAGTCCCACACCTGAGTATCAGAAGTGAATATAATCAGGTGTGAATCCCGGACCTGGTCACCTGATCCAGAAGTGATGACTAGATCAGTATGGACCTGCCATAAAGCTGCTAGGCGTCGTTTTTCAGCGCCTTTCCTAACTAACTTTGGGATCACCTTACGTGTCCCCTCACCATTGGTTGACAGTACTATGAATATTGGTAGTACGTAACATGGCCGGTGTCCCTTGTCGGGTATGTAATTACAAAACTACCCTACCTCGACAAATGTATTGCCTATCTTATCCCCATAATTCATCTACTATAAATACTCCATGTATTCTAAATGCCAAAAGTAAGTGCTCTTTGCTCCAAGAACCCTATAACTGAAACCTTACTACTTTACGCTCTCCGAAGTCCTTACTGACTTGAGCATCGGAGTCTCTTCCCGGAGACCTCCCCTCTTCGGTTCTGTTGTTTTGCAGGACACTCTTCGGAATTCCTATATAGAACCTCCAAATGCAGCACTCTTACGTGTCAGGCCTTTGACTTACAACATCGAAAGGTAAAGGCTTCCATCAATGATGAAACCTTCTAAATATTCATAATGTTGTTGTTGGTCCCTAACCCAAACCAAACATACTTATAGTTAAGTTTATTAGTTTGTTTTAATTTAACAAAATATAATTTTTTAATATATATATATTTTTAATAATCAATGAAAAATTATTAATAATCTAAATACTTAAAAAATAATTTAATAATTATTAAATATGTTGTGTGTTATATAATTGAACAAGAAAATTTTCTTATATAAATGTGATGATTAATTGTATGACTAATTATTTAATTAATTGTTAAAATAATAATCATTATTATATTATATATTTAGTTAAAGGAATTAATAAAATTATTAAATATTATTTTGGGGAGAATTTTTTTATTGAGATTTTGGTTATATATATAAACTAAAAGAATTAAAAGAAAATATGAAAAGCCTAATAAGTAATAACTATCAACCGCTTAACTAGCCGCCTAACAAAATTAGAAAATCCCTAATAACCACCGCCTAACAAAGTTAGAAAATCCCTAATTTTTTTTAACATGACTAAAAACCCTAATTAAGATCTACCCGCTGATTTCAGACACAAAAAGAACACCCCAAATCCGCTTGCCTTCGGCTGTCCGCCGCTCGCCAACTGTCCGCCGCCCGCTGCAGAAAATCCACCGAAGCCGTTGTCCTGCTGTTCATTACTCTTGAGAGGCGTTTAGGGTCTTGAATATTTCACGATTGCTAGTCCAGAGAATCCAGTTGTTTGATGGTGGCGATGGTGACCAAAAAAAGTACAATTAGAACGTTGAGCACATATGAACAACCTCCTCTTACTTCCAGTTTTAGCATCTTGAGAAAACGGTGAGTGGTGGTTTGTTTACATAGTCTATTCCAATTTTCAGTTTTTAGTATTGAACAATATAGCTTACAAAGTTACATTGGTATTGTTAAAAGTTTATAGGTTTAAGCGTGGGAATTGATTATGTGTTAAGAAAAATACTTAATGACCTTTTGGAGTTATATGGTTTGGAATTGAATATATACTAGTTTACTTGAATTTTCTTGTAATTTATATGGTGGCAGTTAGTATGCAAAAGAATAAATGAATAATTTAAGTGGTAGTTTTCACTTTGCGATGTTATAGAACTTGAATGAGATTTAACCTTTCTACAAAGAATACATGCTTTCCCGTCTTGCTCATTTTGCTAAATCTATATCCCCAATTATGTTCTCTTGCCAAAGCTCTCAACCTAAGACTTGCAAATCTCTTTGTTGTAGATATTAGTCTTTCTCTTGCAGTTATCCAACATATTTCTCACGAAGGAAATGATATATGTGTTGATAAGAAGGGAAAAGCAAGCTTCTTTGAGTCGAACTTGGATCCCGCCCAAATTGGTGACTATTTTCATTTATTTTGACTTGTAGGTGACTTTGGGCTCGCAAAACTTGTAAACAAGGTGGAGGGTCATGCTTCTTCTATTCTTTTCCTTTGTTTTATAGAGCTATAATCCTCTCAACTTGGATTGGTATTTTTGCAGTTTCTTCTCATGGATGCTGACCATCTCTAACAGGTTGGTTATGTTGTTTCTCTTCTGATAAAAAAAAAAGTTATGTTGTTTCTCTGCTTCAATAGAAGAGGTGTTGCTATTTCATGTACGATCTCAATTCACTTTATTTAGTTACTTTATTCTGTTCAGTTTATATATTCTATTGTATGTGTGTGTGTGAACGTGTCTCTGTTTATGTGTGTGAGAGAGAAAGATAATATAGGCAGAGAACTATTTTATCCTCTCTATATTTGTTTGACCAGAACTATTTAATTGCTTCTTGACATCTTATAGTAATACTAAATGTTTCATAAAATACATCTATGCTTAATATTGTAGCCTTGATTAGTAATTTTGTGTATTGGAAATGTTCCCGTTATCATTTTGTTGTGAAGTTTGGTGCTAAACTCTTACTGCATCACTGTTTTTTTTTTTTTTGGCTTAATGATGGGCCTTTTTTCACTAAGTGTTGGTCCAATTTAGCTTTCTTAGTTGTCTGGCAGTTTATGTTTTGCTATCAAACTTCATTGTTTTATAATGACTTATGTTTTATCTGTCTATCTATCTATAAACATTGTTTGTCTGTTTATTCCATATCTACCCAATGATTAACTCATGACCTTATCAGTAAGACCTTTCTTCTTCATTGCATGAATAATTGTTGATATTTAGTGTAATTACTATGTGAAGGATCTTTGAATGTGAGACTGTGTGCTGATCTTTAACAAGTTTCTTTGTTCAGAATATGTTTTCTTTTTCTTCACCTAGTTTAAAGAGCATGAGGTGGTGAATGTAGTTTGAACAAAAACATCTGCCTCTAATTTGCATTCAACTAGATTTTAGAACCTCACTTGATCAAGATAGACAATGATAGACAATGGGGAATCTGTAAGATGACTTATGCAAGATGACTTACTCTCATTCACAATAGACAACGAAGATGCATCTCAAGATGACTTATGCAAGATGACTTACTATCATTCATCTAGTGGGACGGGACGTCTCGGGGAGTCTGCACTCGGTCATGCACGATGTATTTTGCGGAGCGTCTTTTATGCTAACCTTATTTGTAAGTAAAGTTTAATCTCTATTTGTTATTTTGTACTCTCTTTAGTAATTGTTAGTTATTAGTATTATTTATCATAATTATTCAAAATCTCTGGAACATATTGTTTTCTTGGAATGATATACACATGTGAAACCCAAAGAAAAACTGTTTGATTAGTTTGCAATAGTTGCTCCAGATTGCTAACTGGCAAATTCTAGAAAGCCAAGATCTATCACTCTAATATTCTCACTGTCCAGAATTGATCAATTTTTCTTATGATAATCAAGTCACCGAACTGCTATAGTATAACATTAATATTGATCAAACAAGAAAAGATCTTAATACTTCTATGACATTTGACTCGTGAAAGATCATAATGATCCTATACTCTCTGCTTATAGAAGAGCTTAATGCTTTCACATCTTTCTGCTTACAGAAAAACTTAATTCTTCTACTACTCTGAACTTATGAAGGAGTTTAATGCTCTTATAATCATCTGCTTATGAAAGAGATTTTAATGTTCTTATAATCAATCATGCTCTTATGACCCTCCGCTTATAAAAGGTCAATACTCTTATCACCCTCGACTTGTAAAAGAGTTTAATGCTCTCTATGACCCTCGGCTATTGAAAGAGATTTTAATGCTCTTATGACCCTCGATTGTGAAAGACATTTTAATGCTTTTATCACCCTCGGCTTATGATGAAAGAGTTTTTAATGCTTTTATGACCCTCGGCTTATGAAAGAGTTTATAATCTTCATATGACACTCGACTTGTAGAAGAGATTATAATGCTCTTATCACCCTCGGCTTGTAAAAGATGTTAATACTTTTATGACCCTCGGCTTATAAAGAGGTTAATACTCTTATGACCCTCGCTTGTAAAAGAGTTTAATACTCTTAGGACCCTCGGCTTATGAAAGAAATTTAATGCTCTTATAATCATCTGTTTATGAAAGAGATTTTAACGCTCTTATGACCCTCGGCTTGTGAAAGAGTTTAATATTCTTACGATTCTTGGCTTGTGAAAGAGATTCTAATGCTAATAATGCTCTTATTACCCTCAGCTTATAAGATAGTTTAATGCTCTTATCACCTTCGGCTTATCACCCTCGGCTTATAAAATAGTTTAATACTCTTATGACCCTTGGCTTGTAAAAGAGGTTAATACTCTTATGACCATCGGCTTGTAAAGAGATTAATACTCATATGACCCTCAGCTTGTAAAAGATGTTAATACTCTTATCACCATCGGTTTATAAAAGAGTGATACTCTTGTGACCCTCGGCTTATAAAAGAGTGATACTCTTGTGACACTCGACTTATAAAATAGTTTGATACTCTTGTATTTTAATGCTCTTATAATCAATCATGCTCTTACGACCATCGGCTTATAAGAGAAGTCAATACTTTTATCACCCTCAGCTTGTAAAAGAGTTTTATACTCTTATGACCCTCGTCTTATGAAAGAGATTTTAATATTGTTATGAACCTCGATTATTATAGACATTTCAGACCCTCGTCTTATGAAAGTGTTTTTAATGCTCTCTTATGACCCTCGGCTTGTAAAAGAGTTTAATACTCATATGACCCTCGGCTTATAAAAGAGGTTTATACTCTTATGACCCTCGGCTTGTAAAAGAGTTTAATACTCTTATGACCCTCGACTTAAATTATCACCTTCAGTTTGTTTAAAAGTCTGATACTCTTATGATACTCAGCTTATGAAAGAGGTTTCAATGCTCTTATGACCATCGATTCTGAAAGACATTTTAATGCTTTCATGACATCTGACTTATGAAAGAGTTTTTTAATGCTTTTATAACCCATGGCTTATGAAGGAATTTAATGGAAGAGATTTTAATGCTCTTATGACCCTCCGATTGCGAATGAGTTTAATATTCTTATGATTCTCGGTTTATGAAAATTTTTTTAATGCTCTTATAACATTCGACTTATAAAGGAGGTCAATATTCTTTGTCACTCTTGGCTTATAAAATACTTTAATGTTGTTAGCAAACTCGGCTTCTAAGAGAGCTTAAATACTTGTATAACCTTCGGTTTGTAAAGAATGTTAATACTCTTATCACCCTCTGCTTTTGAAAGAGGTTAATACTCATATGACCCTCGGCTTGTAAGAGAGTTTAATACTCATATGACCCTCAACTTGTAAAAAGGGTAATACTCTTATCACCCTCGGCTTATTTTTTTAACACTGTTACAACCCTCGATTTGTAAAACAGTTTGATACTCTTGTGACCTTCGGCTTATGAAAGAAATTTTAATGCTCTTATAAATTAATCATACTCTTATGACCCTCGACTATGAGAGAGGTTAATGCACTTATCACCTTCGGCTTATAGAAGAGTTCAATACTCTTATGACTCTCGCGTTATGAAAGAGATTTTAATGCTCTTAGGGCCCTCTATTATGGAAGACATTTTAATGCTTTTATCACCCTCAACTTATGATGAAAGAGTTTTTGATGCTGCAATGACCCTCGGCTTGTAAAAGAGATACTCTTATGACTCTCGGCTTATGAAAGATGTTTTGATGCTCTTATAGTAAATCATGCTCTTATGACCCTTGACTTATAAGAGAGGTCAATACAATTATCACCCTCGGTTTATAATAGAGTTTAATACTCTTATAACCATCAGCATGTAAAAATGTTTAATACTCTTATGCCCTCAGCTTATGAAAGAGATTTTAATTCTATTATGACCCTCGATTATCGATTATGAAAGATTTTGAATGTCTGTATCTTTCTCGGCTTATGAAAGTTTTTACTGCTCTTATGACACTTGGCTTGTAGAAGAGATTTTAATGCTCTTATGCCTGCTTATTAAAGAGATTTTAATTCTCACCATCAGCTTATAAAAGATGTCGATACTCTTATCACCCTCGGCTTGTAAAAATGTTTGATACTCTTACGACCCTCGACTATTGGAAGAGATTGTAATGCTTTTATGACTCTCAATTATGAAAGACATTTTGATGCTTTTATCACCCCCGACTTATGATGAAATAATTTTTAATGCCCCTCGGCTTATGGAAGAGTTTACAATCCTCCTATGACCATCGACTTGTAGAAGAGATTTTAGTGCTTTTATGACCCTCGGCTAGTAAAAGAGTTTGATACTCTTGTGACCTTCGACTTATAAAAGAGGTATGGCCATGGCTTATGAAAGAGGTTAAGACTCTTATGGCCCCTCGGCTTATAATTATCACCCTCGACTTGTAAAAAAGTTTAATACTCTTATGACCCTCGACTTATAATTATCACCGTCGGCTTGTAAAAGAGTTTGATACTCTTATGACACTCGCCTTTTAATGCTCTTATGACCATCGATTCTGAAGGACATTTTTGTGCTTTTATGACCTTTAGCTTATGAAAGAATTTTTGAATGCTCTTATGACCTTTGGCTTATGAAAGGAATTTAATGCTCTTATGACCCTCGGCTTGATAAAAAGTTTAATATTCTTATGATTCTCGGCTTATGAAAGATATTTCAATGCTCTTATAATCAATCATGCTCTTATGACCTTCGACTTATAAAAGAGGTCGATACTCGTATCACCCTTGGCTTATAAAGTAGTTTAATGCTTATATCACCCCCAGCTTGTAGGAGATTTTAATACTCATGACCTTCAGCTTGTAAAACAGGTTAATACTCTAATCACCCTCAACTTATAAAACAACACTCTTCTGACCCTCTACTTGTAAAACAGATTGATACTCTCATGACCTTCGGCTTATGAAATATATTTTAATGCTATTGTAATCAATGATGCTCTTATGACCATCTGCTATAAAAGCGGTCAATACATTTATCACCCTCCGCTTGTAAAAGAATTTAATAATCTTATGACCCTCGATTATGAAAGACATCTTAATACTCGTATCACTCTCGACTTATGAAAGAGTTTTTAATGTTCTTATGACTCTCGGCTTATGAAAGAGTTTAATCTTCTTATGACCCTCGGCTATAACCTTGGTTTATGTAAGAATTTAGTGTGGTTGGAAAAATAGACTTCAATGCTCTTTATGACCCTCAAACATGTGAAAGAGTTCGCACTCGGCTTATAAAAAGAATTTAGTGCTCTTACGACTCTTGACTTATGAAAGAGATAAATTATATGATGACCTTGATCTAATGAAAGAGTTTAATTCTCTTATGATCCTCGGATTATGAATGTGATTTTTGTGACCCACAACTTATGAAATATAGATTTTAATGCTCATATATAGGGATGGCAACGGGTCGGGTTTTCGGGGGTACCCGCATTTACCGAACCCTGATGGGTCGGGTTTGGGTAAGTACGAAATGGGTTTAGGGCGGGTATGGGTTTGAAGACTAATACCCGTGACGGGTTTGGGAAATTAGTTGTGGGTACCCACTACCCGAACCCGTTTATATATAATATAGATTTTATAATTTCGTAAAAAATACATA
>JAYJMF010360649.1:0-10021 GCA_036873715.1 Salvia sclarea | reverse complement strand
TCAACGTATTTTCTTTTAGAATTTATATAATTAATTTATTTATTATTAATATTATTATTATTATTTTAATATATATATTTTTTCTTTGCTTTTATATCACGTAAATTGATTTCCCGTCGAATTTCGATGGGCTACTTAGTAAATACTAATATATGATAATATTTTTCATCGAAGAACAACAAAAACAATTGAAATGTAAGTAAATAATTCTTCCTTCTCCTTTATATGGAAGTCAAATTAACAAGCTATTAAAAAATAATAAAATTACATCGTTAATTGATTTTTGAGGAGTAATTTCAAATTGTCCAAAGATACAACACCTAAATTAGTTTTTACTAAATATATCATGTTATTTAGAAAAATGAACAAAGGATCCACTCTAGAGGCTGATGCAACATAATGAAATCGTCGCCTAGCATCTAATATGGTTATTCTTTTGTTAGTTTTCAAATAGTTAATGTATTTTTTTATTAAATCACTGCTACTTAATCATATAATAATATCTCAACCTTTTTGTGATAATTAGAGTAGTCATGAATACTATTATGATAATAGTGTTTTATGTCATCTTTCATAACAAACATTCAAATTTATTACTATATTTTATAACAAACATTCATCCGAACTATACCTTGTAGCTAAGTATTGAAATTACCTTTGACATTAATGGGATAACAATTTTTAGCATTGTATCGTAAAAGTGTAGGAAATAAAATAAGCTTGTTGTCCATGTGATCGATATCACAAGGTCTGAAGGTTCGTTTTTGGAATGGGATAAAACCACTCTTGTGGATACTTTGAGAGACTTGTAGTTTTCTGCTCTGTTTTTTAACTTTTTGATATTATTTGTACCATTTTTATAAAATCTTTTATCCTTTGCCTGATAAAAAAAAAAATATTGAAACTCGGCAACCTGATATTGTTGTACGTTATTTATAAAGGACAATTTAATCAACTGAGATATGAGATGAAATAATGAATATATTATTATAAAAAAACATATTTGGATGAAATATGGTCATAAAATAGGCAAATATAAATAAATTCAAAACTATTTTCTAGGATAAGCTCTAGGTAGATCTAATTCCTTTTGCAACTAATTTATTTTATTTTGCGTATCGTGGTTTTCTGCTCCATATGCACAGTGTATAAAAATTAGTCAATTACTGCGCACATGATCCTTTTGTACTGTAGCTCTGACCAAATAACAACTAAAGATTTTTGACAGTTCCACACCTAAATAAATTAAGAGAATCTCGTAGATGTTTAATTCTACTACTATTATTAATCATTTTCTCTTTATTTTGATATGAATTATGAGATTAATAAATTATGTAGAATGTTAATTTCGTTTGAATGATAAGATATAATTGACAAAATAATTTAATTAAATATTTTGTTTGAATTGTTAACACTGTGATGGATAATTTGGCACGTACTCCAATTATTCAATTGAATATTGGATTGATTATTTAATAAGTATGCTTTAATCCATAATGCAAAATTTCAAAAATATGTCACTAAAATTTCTTTGGTCATTTTTTATCCTTGAATTTTTGAAGCTACACCACAAGAACAATTTTGATATTACAATAACATTATATTTAGTCATAACATTTTTATAGCAGCCCGCAAAAAGCAGGCTGCTCTCCCTTGAAAATTTATTTTATAAAAGTATTTTCCAAAAATATTTAAATTATCATTTCATGCCAAAATGATTTAATCCCTCTTATGTGTTTATTTGATTATAATTATGCCAATTCGGAGAATTGGATAATTATGAATATTTGGATATGTGATCTGGTAATTTCAATTACGGTAATTGGAATAACTAGCTAAGGTGCTATGTGTGATGGTGCAACATTATAATATGATGTGAACTTAGAAATTTTATTGAATTCTTAGGCAACCATATTTAATTACAAATATCATTGCATTACCATTACATTATCACACCATCATTTTTAGAATCCTATTTCCTCATAACACACGCCTATTGCCATGTTGCTATAACAACATATTTTTGAACCATCCCACTTAATTTTCTCTTTATTCCCTTTGGCAATAATATTCAAAGCTGTGACTCCAACTTCCGTTTGAATTACACGTCAATTCTATCACCACCTTTATTAAAATTCCACTTATTCTATTGTTACCCAATTTACTCAACACTATGTTTCCAACTTTCCTCCTTATTTTATATGGATAATTGTTATTGCTACCTTTATTGGATTATCATTTCATCCTATTTCATATTAATCCAATTAATTTCCCATCGTCCCTATTTCATTGTCACGATTTGTTCAAAGCATGCCTTATTTTTGCTATTACTCTAATTTCACATTAACGTGATACTTGATATCACTAAATTGTTCCTACCAACCTTATTTGAGCAATATTCATTTGTCACCACCTTCCACTTCCCATATATATTCCCGCTCTACATAAAAATATGTCATTTCATGTCATAAGTAAAAACCATTCCGATTTCATTCTTAGCCATATTATTTTTCGAAATATACTATGCTCGAACCAATAAATTATTTTCAAACCAACTATCCATTTAAATCAAGACTTTCATGGTTTAATATTATTCCAAACCATGAACTATGAGCTACAAAAATAAAAATCATTTCCCCCTCCAACACACCAATGCCGTCGGCATCACCACCATCACACATGGTGATTTTCGAACACCATGGCAACATCCCCAAGCATCTCTCTTACACCCATCACTTCTATACCTATCATCTTTATATCTTGCCAATAGCAATTGGAATCAACTATACCATTACACAAACTTAAGACAAAACACCACATCACACGCATAAACCTAGATAAACACTACACCATCACCACAACCCTTGTCATGTCCAAGGTGGTGGAAACACACCACCACCCCAAAGCCCCATCGGCCGCCACCTATGGTGGTGAATCACCAAACCACCTCCCCGAAAACCGTGAGCCCCCACGGTTTCTCCTCCCCCTTAAAATGCAGCCATCTCCATCACCTCCTTCACTCTCAAACTCTCTCTCTCTCTAGCTCAAAAGCTCTCGCCTCTCTCTAAGCTTCAAGGAAGCCGTCGGCCTCCACTCCCTCAACACCCAAAATTCTCATAATCTTCCTATCACATACAAAGCTACCATGGTTTCCCTTCTTCCTTAAGTAAAGAGCAGCCCCTCTTCATCTTTGAAAGCTCACGGTCGAGCCGAGAATCCGGCTAGCTCACGGGAGCCACCATCGCCGCCGTCGACCGCCACCACCACCATCATCATCTCCATTTTTCCTGTTCATTTCACTCCCAAGGTTAGTACAGCCCCCAACTCATTATACCCATGCATGGCATATAGAACATGGGATAAGTGATTTTAGGTCACCAATATTAAGTTTATATGCATGCATGTATAGATCTAGGGTAGATCTAGGAAGTTAATGAAGTTTGATATATTCATGTGTGTTTTCCTTTAGAAGATGGTTATGGATATGTGAATATATGTGTAGATCTATGGGAATTATGTTGATTGATATGTTGTATGATGATATAGGTGTAGACTTGAGTGAAAATTGGTGTTTAATTGATTTGATGATGATTTAAGATGATCTATGAAGTCTGATTTCTAGTGGTGATGAGGTGATATTTTTATGTGAATGAGTTGAATTATAATGATATGGTTGAGTTGTGTTGGTGGTGAAATTCGAAGGTGATGTGTGTTGGTATGATTTTTCCAAAATTTGGTGTAATTTGACTAAACTTCCAGAATTTACAGTTTCTGCCCTCACCTTGTCAAATTTTTCCGGCAATCCAAACCTTCTCATTTTGACCTGAAAATTTGACACAAGCTATATATATGAGTCTAATATTTTCAGTAATTTTCTATAAATTTTTAGTGACCTAGAAATATTTTTCTTGATTTAATTCCTAAACCTGCTCAAAACTACCGCTATGTAATTGACAGTTTTGAGACACGGCTTTCATCATCTAGTAGCCTATCTTACACTCATCTTTTGACCATAAAATTTTTACCCAAGTTAGATGTGGATGTCTACTTGGCTATGTAATTTTCCCATAATTTTTAGTTGTCTAAAAATCCCCTTTTCAAATTATTTCCCAATTCTACTTCAAACTGCCCTTGGGTAGGTGACAGTTTTGGAGTAGTGAACTTCCTCGACATGTAACCTCACTTAGACTCATCCTTTGACCTCTAACTTTTTACCAAAGCTAGAACAGGGTGCTCAACACCTTTGGTAAAATTTTCATAATTTTAAATAAATTCTAACTATTTTTCATGGATTTAATTCTAATACTACACTAAACTGCCATTCTGGAAAGTGACAGTTTTGGGGGTTGAAGGAAAATGAATTATTTAGCCTACTTCCCCTTAACAAATCAGCTTAGGATTTTTATCCCAAGTGCTTTCTCAGCCTTCCAATTATTGGAATTTTTCTACTAATTAATTTGAAACCTAACCATTTTATAAAAATTATCTCCCATCATTGCGCCTCACTATTATCCCTCTGGAGTCCAGAATACTAAAATTTACATAACTCAAAAAGTGGACGTGACAAATAAATGAAAGTTTTACAGTAGCTTTCCACTGACCTCAGGAGCTTGTGTGTAAAATTTGAAAGGTTTTGGACCAAGTTTACTATTTTTTTATAAATTGAGTAAGCTGACTGCACCACTGTGGTACGTGGTGTTTGACTAATTTTGAACCTAAATGTGTTTTATCATATTCTCTACCTAAGTATAAATGTTTATATGTGGTAGCTACTGGACTAAGGTGAATTGTGAATGTAGCTAAGTGTTGGTGTTGAATCAAAGTACATTACGAATGAATATTGTTATTTTAGTTGAAATTTGTGATTAATTCAATCATGGATTGAGTTGTAAGTTTATTTTACACCTAATTCAATCATGGGATTGAATTATGGGTATGTGTTATTGAAATTGTGAATTATGACTAGGTCATGCATATCATCAAACATAGTTTTAATGTTTGAGTCAATATGTGACATTTTGCTTCATTATAGGAAGTTTGCGTGGAAATTTCTTGAGGTGGGTTTACATTTCAATTCCAAAATTCTTTTTGTAATAAAAAAAAGTCAAGTAATAAGTTTCAAGAAAAATTTTATGCTCTTTCGAATATGGTTCTGTGGCCAGATAGCAACGTACTATCGAGTTTGTATTATTGAGAACGTGGTATCAAAGAGAATATGCACAAGTTGTACGGGGGTTGTGATTGGTAAGTGGGATACAACACCGTACCGGACTTGTACGATATGGTTCGTCTTGTCCAGAGCAGAACTATCCGAATTAGCAAATGAAAATGACCATGGTCGCCAATGGAAGTTATTTATTGTGTTAAAATGATTTATATGCATATACACTATTTCCGGGTGTATTTAGTCATATGTTATTATTACTTGGTATTTTCTTTCTGTTGGCATGAATCCACTAAGTATATATCATACTTGGCCCTTTTTCTTTTCAAACGTTTTCAGGTAATGGCGAAGGCGAGGAATGAGCGTGCGAGATGTGGTTGTGCCAGGGTCGTGGTGACTCTGATAGTACTGTTTTTGTGGTTCGAGTTTGTTATCAGGATGTACACAAGGCACCTCAATTCTTGGGAGGCTTATGAACGGAGATACTGTGTCTGTGCCCCCAAGTAGTCCTAGTTGGGGTCCTTGATAAACTTTTCCGCTGCTTATGACTTTTTCAAACTAATTCTGTAAACTAAACCCCAGGATTGCTTGTTCTAAAACTTGATTATCATCTTTACTACTTTGAAATTTTTTGGTCTTTTGCTATATTTGATTTATCAAGTGAATACATCGTTCATAGGCAGGTGGACCGTCAATTCCGCATAAGGTGGGGTTGGCGGGCTGCTACAATTTTAATTTATTTTACACCACAATTAATCTATTCAATCAAAACCATGAAATAATCTAGATAGTCTCATCATACTTTATTTTATTACTAATTTTAACTGTCCTATCCAAACTAAACTAGAAATTTATTTATAATTCCAATTCCAAAGAATTCAGCCACCTAAGCCTCCATTCTCCTCTTTATATGCCACATCATTTTTCTTTTTTTTTAATAATTCTTTAAATTTTTCTTATTTATTATTATTATTACAAATCATCATTATTATCCACCAAAATGTCTTTATATCACTATAATCCACTTAAGCTAATACATTTTCGGGGCATATTCAATTATTTATTGTTATTTTGAACTACATAATTAGTAACTTTTATGTGATGAAAATGTCATAAAACTCAACCTCATAAGATAAAACAACAAAAAATTCTTTTGCCCCCATTTATTAAATCAGCACTACTTCAAAATTTTCATAGATAGAAATTGAAAATATGTTATCTTGGGATAGATTGAGATATGACGACATCGTTTAATCGCTCCAAATTTATATAATACCTTATATTGTAAATTTATAACATCCTTTTATTTAATTTGATCAAATAAATAATTCAGATTAAATCTCATTCCATAATCTCTCTACACTCTCCATTTCAAATTAATATCACAATTAAATAATTTATCACAATTGCAAAGTAAATACTATATACAAGTTTTTACGTAAATAGTTAATATTATTATATGGGTTCTTAATTAACTCATATTACTATATGGGTTTGAGACGAATAACATATACTAAGATTATTTTTTAAATAATAATTGGACATATACGAGCATTTCAGCGAGCCGATGCAACCAAACCAATATATAGTTTAAACATCTAGGGTATTCACCACATCATCCCCAAAATCCCTCCAAGTGCTCCATTCCCATTTTTTTGTGAATTTTTTGATATTTTTGACATTTAATTCATTTCAAATTCCAACAATAACTTTCTCATACCACATCGAACTTTTATTGAACTTCATCAAATAAAAACCTCTATAAAAAGAATACATCTATTCTACTAACCAACAATTTACAATTAATTGAAGGAATATTTTTGAATAAATATTTTTCAGTAAATAGAGTATGTATTCTATTGAATCAATATATTTATTCCTATCAACCCAAATCGAATTTTTTTTACGAAATTTTACAAGTTGATTTCATTCCAATTTTCTAACAATAGTCAAACAATTTTTTCGCCACATCATCCCTAACACCCCTTCAGGTGCTCCATTCCCGATTCGACGGGATTTTTTTTTTTTTTTATGATTTTTTTCGGTATTTTTGATATTTTATTCATTTTAATTCCAACAATAACTTTCTCATCCCACATCGAACGAGTCAAGATGACACTAATGTGCATTGGAGGCAACCATATAACGCACCGACAAAGCGAGACAATACTACCATCTACTGTGCATTAAAGGCAACTATATTGCATACTGACTAGACGATATGAGACGAGACTATAGTACATTATTCTGACACATAATTTTTGTTTTTTTATTGTTTCTTTACTTTCCTTTTTTATTTAAATATTGCATACCGACGAGACGAGATTATCGTGCAATATTCTGACGAGGCAACCATGCAACACTCCAATGAGATGAGACAAGACTACCGTACATATCGACGAGACAAGACGAGACGAGACGAGACGAGACTATAATACCGACTTTCTAACGAGACATATCTACGAGACGAGACTATAGTACATCTTTCTGACGAGACATATAGACGAGACGAGCTATACTACCATCTTTTCGATGAGACAACCATATAGCGTATCGACGAGTCGAGACAAGACGAGACTACTGTAAATTGGAGGAAATCATATAGCGTACCAACAAGGCGAGATGATAATATCGCGCATTGGAGGCAACCAAATTGCATACCAACGAGACGAGATTAGCGTGTAGAACTCGGACGAGGCAACCATGCAATGCTCCAACGAGGTGAGACGAGACTACCTTGCATTGGAAGCAATAAGGACGAGAGGAGAGGAGAATAGACAAGACGAAACTATTGTGTAGTATTCTGACGAGGCAACCAAGCAACGCTCTAACAAGGTGAGACAATCGTGTAACTTTCTAGATCTGCAAGACAACCAGTTACTCGTGACTCAAATAATTTGAGGACTATATTTTGCAAAAATAACTCTACTATGAGTTCGACACAAATTTAAAACTTATTATGTTCATACTATTTCTTACATCAACCATTTATAAAACTTATTATATAAAATTGATATATATATGTATTGAAATAAAAAAATTAATGGGTTTGACAATTAACTACTATTATTATACGAACTTGAGTAAACTAACTTAAATAAATACAAATCATAATATAAAATGATTCCCGTCGAGTTTCGACGGGTTACAGCCTAGTTTGAAATAACTTGAATTCCCAATTTATTAGTTTATTAGTTGGGAGGAAGCAACCTTACCATTTGAACGTAGATTGTGCTGGTGAAAAGGAGTAAATCATGATTCATGAGTCACTAAAATTACTATACAGCTAATTATGATCTGTGATCAAATTAGCCTTCCAAAATTAATTAATTTTAGATTATAAAAAAGTGTTTATTGCGCATAAAAGAACAACTAGTATTTGTGCCCCGTGCAATGCACGGAAACGTTTTAAAATTTATTTATTTTATATAAATAAATAATAACCAATTTATTACATAGAAAAATATGTGAAAAATAATTGTCATGTTAAGAACACAAACATCTTTTAGAACAATCCCTAAAATTTCTCGAATATTGTCACTCTATCACCAAACTTAAAGGATAGTATTTAAGTTTATTTTGTTAAAACAATCAAAGAAAAAAAAAAAAAAAGCATCCCCTTAAAAAAAGAGCAAAGAAGCAAACTTTTGGCACAACCTCACATGATAGGCTTCCACGCACCCATGATCAAAAACAAATTCTTGCAATCAATAAATTTCACAACCTCCAATTATTATCTTATACTATTATATCATCGTTTATTTTGAATGATAAGCTAGATTGATAAGTATTTGAAGGATAAAATTGTAAAACTAGTTTAAAATTGAGCAATCCATTATTTATCAATCAAAGGAACAATCGGTTTGGATTATTATTATTATTATTATTATTATTATTATTATTATTATTATTATTATTATTATTATTATTATTATTATTAATTCATCATATCATACAAAGTAAACGCTACCTAAATAAATAAATAAAGGTCTAATTGACAATAAGTACACTAAACTCATGCTCAAATTTTGAAATTCGACATAAATCTAAAGTTTGTTCACGATTCGAAACTACCATCAAAAATCCCCCGACGATACTCTTCTATTAGCACATGTGCTGTTAGATTTTAATAATTGGTCGACTTAAAAGTCATTTTCATTTTAAAGTTTATATTGTTAGGGCATGTTTGGTATAGAATATGAGAATAGACGAGATAAATAATGACGAGATAATTGGTCGACTCAAACGCTGGTAGGGCATTCGAGAAACGCCATTCTGTGAGGCGACCTCTCCAGTCAAAATAACCCTACCTTCGAACGCTGTAAATTGGGGATCCAGTATAAAGAAACCCCCAACTATAGCTTTAAGCCTCGTGGTGTAATCAAGTCTCCGTCCTCTCTTCGCCATTAACTGTTGCTGAAGCAAGTCTCCGTCCTCCGGTGCAATTTCTTCGTCGTCTTCTAAACTGCTGTAAAGGTACGACTTCTTTCTTTCTCTTGGTTATGCACCACTTTCTGCTCCAATTCGAGTTTCAGTATGGCATTGTATAAAATTCAATTTTTAAAAGATATATTTAATTGCTACTGGTTTAATCTTCTTATTCATGTTTTTGGATTGAAATTGTTTTCTTTTTTGTTCGATTTCACAGAGATGAAGGATGCGTTCTTCGGATGAGAAATAGAGTTGGGGGCGTTTTTTTTATGGAGAACTAGGGCACAGCCGCACAAATGAGAAAAGAATAAGATGTAGCAGCATATTTTTCCAAAAAAAAAAGCGTTAGTAATTGTTAGGGATGATTTAGTCAATTTAAAATATTAATTGGATATAAATGTAAAATCACATTCTTATCCAACTAAT
>JAYJMF010360638.1:0-10025 GCA_036873715.1 Salvia sclarea | reverse complement strand
TGTTACTATCAAAAGCATTATAATATTCGACCCAAAAGCATTATATAATAATATATGGAAGCATTCATTTATTCAAATTCGTCACACCTAGTAATAAAATAGAAAATTCTCCGAAATTATTACAATTTTCAAAGTAAATTCACATCATTTTAGTATGATAATAGGCGAAATGGATTGTATTGAATTAGATTGGACAAATTAATAATTAAATAGAACTAGATTTGACCAAATGCAAAGAAAATCCCATTATTCTCGGCAATGTGGCCTTGGTAATAGGGAGGTGGGTGAATTTTTATCTTTTTTTACCCTTATACCGTGTTTTACACGGTTGTATAGCAATTAAAAAATTAATTATAATTTAATGTGTTGAAAAGATTGGGCTGTTAGATCTTATGAATGTGTGGCTAGGATGAGATCCTAGTTAACATTTTGGGAAGGGATCCTAGTAGATCCCCACCCTATATATATATATATATATATATTTAGAATAGGCATTTAATTAATTTGGTTGTTTCTAATTCTAAGTTATATTCAGAACTTTATTTTTGCGGTGACTATTTAGTCTGAAATAGAAAAAACTACAAATATTGTTTGTACTTATCTTTGTTGTTCACTTATCATAGTTCGTGTCAAAATTTTCGATCGATTGAAGTTGGCGTGGATTGTCAAAAACTAATACTGCTAGGAGCCCATCGTTCAAGCCGCCCAAATCAATTTCCAGTACTGTTGATGTCATTTTTAGTTGGCCTAAAATTTAATTAGCGCATGCTTTTTAGTAAATAATATAGAGAAATATAAGTTATATACTCCCTCCGTCCACCAAAAGTATACACTTTTGCCATTTCGGGAGTCCACGAAGAGTATACCACTTTCCTTATTTGGCCTATACCTCACACACACTCCTTATTATTCAACCTACTTTAATTCAATATTTACAAAAATATCTACCATTCAACCCATTTTTTTACCTTAAAAGTCAATAAAGTGGGACCCTTTCTCCACTCACTTTACCCTTTTTTCCACTTTAACATTAAACAACACATTTTCTTTAAAACCCGCGTAGCCCATCAAAGTGGTATACTCTTGGTGGACGGAGGGAGTATTTTTTATTCTTTTAAATTCAAGCTAAAATGTTATTAGAAACAATTTTGTTTTAATAAAAAACAAATTATTGATACAAAAACGACTGACATAACTTATGCTAATAGAGTATGAGTCTCTTGACAAATATCCAACATATATTTACCTAATTAAGATGATGAATCAAGGTAAACATAAGAAGAAAAGTAAGCATATATAACAAGCACGTTGAAATTAAGAAATGCACCGTTATTTTCCATATCCACGAGTGACGAGTCTAGGCCGAGTCGTCCGATTCTTAAAGTTTCATCAATGACAAACTAGAAAATAATTAAAAAAAATGACAGTTTACGGTATTTTCGATAATATAGTACGAGTCATTTTGGTGTAAATTAAATATACAATAGGGGTTGTTTAAGTGCATTTTCCCTTAACATGAGTGATGTGACATTGGATTCCAAATAGTATAGATTATTTTCGTATAATGCTTATAATTACACACTAACTTGTATGGGTGTATAATGGATGGTTGTTATATATGATTGACCAAATATTAGTTATAGTATAGAAGAAGGGCACGAAATTGAACGCACACGTAATGAGAAAGCTTGTTTGAGTTAGTAGTTACGAGTCTTTATTTGAATTTGGAGGGTTTTGCATGTTCCTAGGAAATATTTTCAACAGAATCCCAACTTTCTTTCTTTTCTTTATTTCTTTCCCCTCGAAACCGAATTTTGATGAGGATTTTAAGGGTGTAGATTATATATGCTTCGCGAATTGGTCTTCTACATTTCGTTGCGATTTGCTTTAAAGACAAAAAACTAAATAAATCTCACATGCCAACAATGTTTTTTACAATATACTTATTTGCTGATTTACAGAATAATTATACTGTTTGGAGAAAAAAACCAGGTCGTTATTTCAAAATAAAAATAAAAATTCCAATGAAGGATCTTCCAATTATAAACTTAGCCCACTCGACTTATATAACTTCCAATGGAGGTAGTAGTTTTGGAGTAATAGATGTAGTTGTAGTTGTAGGCTTTGGTTGATGTTATAGATAGTCCATGACAATTTTGAGACTATAAAATATAATTTAGGATTTATGTCCAAGTCTTTAATTGTTATTATTATTTATGATTTTTTTTAACTATGCATATAGTTTAGGATTTAAATTGATACTTATCTTAATATATCTATTTTATTTAAAATTCATTGAAGGTTATTAAACTTTGAGACTTGTATTAATTTAGTTACTGTATTTTATTTTGTTTTCCAAAAATTGAGGTAAAAAGAGTAAAATTGTACCCAAATTCGAGTGAACAATATTCACACGTCAAAAAGGGAATCCCGACTCCCGGATCATTACATCATTAGAAATAACAACAAAACAAGCTAAATTGTGAGTTGCTCTATTAGCTTCTCGACAAACATGGGAAAATTGAAGAACAACATGCTTCTTAGCACGTAAAGGCCTCCAGGAGATCATCACAAAGCGAGTCCGACCCCCCAAAAGAATCAGATATAACATGATATAGCTAAGAGAGAATGGGAGAACAAATGCACCGGCCCCAAAATAAGTACTACTACTAAACTTGTACTCCTATTTTATATAGTTCAAAGGTTTAATTTATTTTTTCTATCAATTTTATCACACCTGGCAACCAAAATATCAAGATAAGCTTTTTCATTTACGTCCACTCATGCTCGCTTGCATTGTTGCATTTCATGTAGCCATGATTAACTAATGTATAAATTTATTGCTCAAGAAAAAATAGCTATCCTACTCCTAGTCAAACAATTTGATATGTCGCTTAGCAGAAGCTCATTTTTGAGAAAGATTAGCAGAGGCTTGACATTCAGATTAGTTACAAGTGGCAAAAATATTTTATGTGGTATATTGGGCAGTGGGATCAAATGGATTAGTTACAACAGTTTACAAATTATATAAATAGATTGGGATGAAATGGATATAAAGTACAAATTTATCATTTTTAAAATTTAGTATTAAATTAATTGTTTAGATGCATCTAAATACAAAATCCCTCCACTGCTGATTTATTTATTTTCACTTTTCAATACTCCAACTTCCTTAGCTGTCTGACCTCGGCTCCATTAGCGTCGACACCTGCTGATGTGGCAGCGAAATAACCACAAGTTGAAGCAACTTTTGA
Organism: Salvia sclarea; assembly: GCA_036873715.1. Lineage (NCBI taxonomy): Eukaryota > Viridiplantae > Streptophyta > Magnoliopsida > Lamiales > Lamiaceae > Salvia > Salvia sclarea. Next base: position 6,771 of record JAYJMF010360638.1, on the reverse strand, counting down.
GTATACAAAAGATGAAGTTGGATTCCTCTCCTTGCAATTCTGTTCCTTTCTCTAAATTACATCTAGGTGCTGAATGTGCAAGCTATTCTGGATAAAATTTGGGCGAAGTGAAAACCCACTACATTGATAGATAGGTGCAGGTTTGAGCTTACTTCCTTTTCCCGCACTAAAATGTTTGTAATTTTATAACCTGCATTGCTTATTTGTTTTTTCAGCACTTGAAAAATATGATTGGAGATAAGGGCTTTTTTCTGCTTCAAGAAATGATGAACATATTGCCTCTCCAGTTAGAATAACTTTGTTATTCTTTTTCCAAAAAATAATGTTGGAGTATGACTAACTTGATGAACAGAGAGAGTCCATATTAAGTTCCCATTTTATCCAATTTAAGTTAATTAAAATGCTTTCCCTATAGACATGCACTAATTCAAAGAAGTCTTCGTCCACCAAAAACAATTCATCTACCATATTTCTTGCAGCCACACCAAAACCCAACTCTTCTACACCAACAGTAGTGATCTCAAAACTGTCAGAATCCGGTGATGGCTGCTTATGCATCTTTAGCCTCTCTCACTCATATTCTACACCAAATCCTGCATCATCCATCCCCTCTGAATCAGATCATCATTCCTAGAGAGCAGATAGAGTCTCTACAGCACAAAGTCTGTTTCTTGTTGGATTTTCTTGAAACTTGTTCTAGTCTACAAAGGGATAAAGTTGAAGATTTGGAGAAGAAGATTGTAGAAGCAGCTTATGCAGCAGAAGATATCATCGAATCTCACGTGGTGAGCCAAATTCAAGAGAAGTATCCTATCCACAGAGCCAAGAGTTCCACGCTTTCACATCAAAGCTTTGGACTGAAGAGAGTCAAAGGTCTTCATGCCATGGTGAGGAAGTTGGGGAAGATCAAGTTCAAGAATGAGATAACAAGGCTGATAAAGAAGTTTCAGGCGGTCGAGGAAGAGGTGGCCAGGAACAGAGACAAGAAAGGCATCGAAGATCTGCATTCGAATAACTCCCACGTAGCTACTTCATCACCACGGCCCCCCTTGAGTAGGGAGGATACGATGGTTGGATTCAACGGGCAGTTGTTGCAAGTTATGAGTGCACTCACCACGTACGAAATGAAACGCCTGATCATCCCGATTGTGGGTATGGGAGGCATTGGTAAGACCACTCTGGCTACAAATGTGTTCAATAGTCCTACTATCAGAGAATACTTTCCCTTTCGTGCTTGGATTACAGTATCCCAGATTTATACTGTGAGAGGGATTCTTCTAGGCCTTCTGCATCACATTAGTAATAATATATATGCAGATGAGCAGAAGAGGAGTGATGAGCAACTGGGAGAGTTACTTTATAAAGAGCTATTTGGGAGGAAGCATTTGATAGTAATGGATGACGTGTGGGATATTGAGGCGTGGGACAGCGTAAAGAGGTTCCTTCCACCGAGTAATGATGGAAGTCGAGTCTTGATAACTACGAGGCTGTCAAACTTGGCAGTGGATTTCAGAAGTTGTAGCCCTAGATGAAGTTTCTAGATGATGCACAAAGCTGGGATTTACTTCGTGAAAAGGTTTTTGCAAAACATGGTTGCCCTGTTGAAATGGAGAAAGTCGGAAGAAGTATTGCTAAAAAATGTGGAGGACTGCCTTTAGCAATTGTTGTCATTGGTGGGCTTCTTGCAAACTCCAAAATGACTAGAGACTACTGGGGATCTGTTGAAGCAAATGTGACTTCTGCTGTAAACAATGGAAATGATGACCACTGCATGAAGATATTAGCATTGAGTTACAGTCACTTGCCAATATATATAAAGCCATGCTTGCTTTATTTATCCGTATTTCCAGCTGATTTAACAATCAGAGTGTCCAAGCTCATCAAATTGTGGGTTGCAGAAGGATTCATTAGAACGACTAGGAACAAAACCTTGGAAGAGATGGCAGAGGAGTATTTGAAGGAGCTTATCGCCAGAAATCTTGTTTTGGTTTGTCAGAGAGGAAGTAGCGGAAAATTGAAAAGCTGCAGCATTCATCATGTGGTATGGGACCTTTGCAGAAGGGAAGCTCACAAAGACAAGTTTCTACACATTGAAAAGTTTGATAACCCGAATGTCCCACCGCGTATTGAAAGAGAGCGTCGCATCAGTATTCAGCCCGGCAGAAAGAAAGAGAAGTTAAGTGACCCCTTGCTACTGGCACCTCTTAATAGATCATTGTTAAGCAGCTTATATTGGGATTCTAGAAGCATTACTCGTAAGTTTAGTTTGCTACGGGTACTTGATGTGGTTGACTTCTACTCTATTGAGGAGCTTTTGCACTTGATCAACACAAGATATGTTGCTTGTGCCATGGATTATTCATTAAGGAATTCTTCACTCTGGATATCTTTGTCCCGACTTTGGAATCTAGAAACTTTAGTTCTTGACAGAGAAGTCTCTCTACCTCCTCAAATCTGGCAGATGGCACAGCTTAGACATCTGAAGATGGAAAAAATCATCCTCCGTGACCCTCCAAATGCCCAAATTGATGACCAAGATTTTGTAGTTCTTGAGAACCTACAAACACTTTCAACAGTCCTAAACTTCAGATGCACTGACCAGGTAATTCAAAGAATCCCAAATTTGAAGAAATTGAGGGTTACTTATGGTTATAGTATCAATAGTCTTGGAACACATTACCTGTGCAATCTTGTCCATCTTGATAAACTCGAATCACTTGGAATCAGAGGTGATGAGAGATTATGTGGGAACATTGACTTCCCAGGTTCATTAAGAAAGTTGGCTCTGGAAAATTGCTTTATCCCCTGGGAAGATATGTCCATGATTGGTTTGTTGCGTAATCTTGAAGTTCTCAAATTGCGGACTAACGCTGCTAAGGGCCGAGAGTGGTATCCGATCGAGGGAGAGTTTTGTCGATTGAAGTTCCTATTGATTCATGGATGTGAGCTGGAGATATGGGAAGCAGAACATATCCATTTTCCAGTTCTTCAGCAACTACATCTTAGACGCTTGAAGCTGAAGGAGATTCCACAGGCATTTGCTGAGATATTAACTCTTCAAATTATTGACTTGAAATATTGCAGTAGTTATCTAGAGAGATCAGCTGAGAGAATATCAGAGGAACGCGAGAGCCTTGGATATGATGACTTTCAACTTCGATTAAATCCTTCAGAGGTGAGCAAGATTTCTTTCTGAAAAGAAAAAAAAAATGGAATTCAGCTTTTGCTCTTTCCTTTCCTTTCCTTTCCTGTGTTTTGGCAATATAGTTATGGAATGAGTTGTCAATATTTATCCTGCATTTAATTATTGGTATCATGTATTAAATTTGTTTTTGTCTCATAAGTCATAACAATGTTTCTGACAATTGCTTATGCTCTCTTACATAGATTTCCTGGAGCCAAGAAAATGTAGTGGGTTTTGAAGATGAGGCAGACACTCTCATCAAATATCTCAGTGAAGAATCGGAGGAGCTTGAAGTTATCTCTATCACTGGCACGCCAGGCCTTGGGAAGACGACTCTCGCGTGGAAGATTTATCAGGATCCAAGAATTCAATATAGGTTCTCAACTCTGATTTGGGTTAACGTTTCCAAAACGTTCAACATGAAGAAAGTGTTTCTTGCCATTCTAGAAAGGTTCACCGAGCTTGACATGTCTGTTTTAACCGATGGTGAGTTAGCTCAAAAAGTTCATTTCTATCTTGAGAAGCAAAAATTCTTGTTGTTCATGGATGATGTTTGGACGGCTGAGACATGGAAAACCATTGAAAATTCATTGCCAAAGAGTAATAGAATGGGAAAAGTCGTGATAACAAGTCGTGATGAGAAAGTAGCCAGGCAAGCAAATCACTTAAGAGAACCTCACAGGGTGCGCGTCCAAGATTCCAATGAAAGTTGGGAGCTTCTCCAGCTAAAAGTATTTGGTAAGCTTGATGAATGCCCGCCGGAATTGGAAGAGATTGGGAGTATTATAGCCAAACAATCTGAAGGAATCCCACTTGCAATAGTGGTGATAGCAGGGATTCTTATTGAAAAATACCCCATAACTAGTGAGATGAAAATTCAATGGGAAAATATATCAGCTAGTTTGAGTATGTACATCAAGTATGACACTGTTGTAGAGAATATCATTGCATTGTGTTACGATCAGCTGCCTCACGGCTTGAGAGATTGCTTTCTCTATTTAGGTATGTTCCCTGAACACGCAGAGATCCCAACTTGGAAACTCATTCGCTTATGGGTTGCAGAAGGTTTCATACAGAAGAATACGGGGAAGATCTTGGAGGAAGTCGCGGAGGACAATCTGAAAGATCTTATAAGGAGGAACTTAGTCATGGTTGATAAGACAGAGGCCAATGGTGATGTCAAAACATGTCGTGTTCATGATATGATACGACAATTCTGCAAAAACGAGGCTGCTGCCGCGACACACAATTTGTTTCGAGAGGTTGAAAAATCAAGTGAAGGAGTTTTTCATCCCTCTGTTTCTGAGATAAGGAACTATCGTCGCCTATGTATCCATTCCAATGTGGTCGACTTCCTCCGTGAAAGGCCAAAGGGCCCATGGGTTGTGTCGTTTTTGTGTTTCTCCAAGGAAGCCAGCACGTTACCGCCAGAGTGTACTTCATCAATTCCGGATTCCTTCAATCTGTTGAGGGTGTTAGATGTGAACCCCATCAAGTTCACCAAATTCCCCTTTAAGCTTACTCAACTAACTCATTTGAGGTACATTTCTCTATCTGGCGACAACTTCACCGCTCTTCCTAAAGCAATGTTTGAGCTTTGGAATCTACAGACAATAAGAGTTGAAACAAAATCGCGTACATTTGAGATTGAAGCAGATATATGGAATATGACGCAGCTGAGGCATTTGAAGACGAAAGCAGCCATTGTTATTAATAAGGAAGTGAAAGGTGAAGCTGGGGAGAATCTCCAAACACTCAGTCTGTTGTCGGCACATTGTTGCACGGAGGAAGTGTTCAACCGGGCCTTAAACCTTAAGGACTTGGGGATTCGTGGGCAGCTAAGCATTGTTCTAGACACAAACCTGAAACAATTGGTTTATCTTCAAAAGTTGAGGTTAGTACATGATGTCTTTCCCGAGTTAAACTATTTGAAACCGTTGCTTCGCCTTCCTCGAGCAGACAGATTCCCTCCCAATCTAAGAATCTTGAAACTGTCATCCACATTTCTGGATTGGAAGCATATGTCTACTCTGGGAATGCTTCTTAATCTTGAGGTGCTCAAGTTGAAGGAAAATGCATTCGCGGGTAAGTTGTGGAATGCTGTTGGCGGCGGCTTTCCTTGTCTTGAATTCCTGCAGATTGAACGTGCCGATTTAGAGGTTTGGACAGCGTCAGGTGATCCTCTTCCTAAGCTCAAATGCCTCGTGCTTAAGAAGTGCAAGGAACTCGAAGACATTCCATTTGTGCTGATGAAAAGCCTCGAGAAACTGGAGATTGATCGCGTTTCTGAATCTGTGATTGCGATTGCCAGGAAAATGGAGCTGGAGAAACAACAAATGCAGAGGGCCAAAAGGGATCGTTTTAAGCTCATAATTGCTCCTGTAGAAGACTGATAGCTGTGTAATGTGGTTCTGGTTTTCTAGATTTTCTTCATTTACAAGGTGACAAGTAACAACTTCTTCTTCAACATGACCTTGATTCGTTACTGTAATATTCAGACTTGTCTAGAGCTTGCATGCTCCACTTTAGTGGAGCATTTTGTATGATAATGATTATGTAAATAAAGTTTCTATTTGATCATGGATGCCTTGGACATCCCAAAATTTATGTTTAAAGACAACTAGAATTTGCCTCGGTGCGAGTGCGATGCACGGAAATAGGTATCATAATAAGATAAGATTAAAAAAAATTAAAATCCAAATATGAAAATATAAGTCTTGAATAATATCAATTAAAACACGAGCTAATGAAATTTATCTTAACAAAAATATCTTATTTTATCTTAACAAAAATATCTTATAATACGATGTCGTGCGATGCATGTTATGATATTTTTAACTCAATAATTCAAACGTTAATGGTAATTACAACTATTTTAATAATGTATATTTTGTATAAATAGTAAAATAAAATAAAATTTTATATTGAAGTATGCAACAATATAACATGTGTTGTATTACAATGATGTGAGTATTTCTAAAATCTAAATAAATCAATAACATTATTATTAATTTTATTTTATTGGTATATTTTATTTAATTTTAAAATTAATTTAACAAAATAACAAAATTATTTCTTAATCAAAACACTATATAAAACTGACATTATTATTAATAATTATAAGAAAAATAAGTGTGTGTGTGTGTGCATATATTAAATATATACATAAATTATTTCGGATCTTGAAATTGTCATAACTTGTGAATTACAAATCTTCTAAGTATTACATACAGTAATATATATCAAAATAAAGCATGTCTCGAAATCTTTAATTTAATATGCATATTGCATATTCTTTTATTAATGAGAGAGAAATATTGTGAGAAGAATGAATTTTTAAAAATAAAACATTTTTAATGTTTATTCTTTTTAAAAGTTTAAAAACTTATTTTCATCTCCCCAATACGGCAATACCCCGAATAGATGGAGCATGCGTATTTAAGTTATTAAAACTAAACTAATTTAATTTCATGAATATATAATTAATTATTAACTAGAATTTATTCATCTTGCTATGCACGATAATAGTTATGATTAAATATAAATTATAAATAATTATTGCTCAAATATCTAAATATGAGACGTAC
>JAYJMF010360627.1:0-10025 GCA_036873715.1 Salvia sclarea | reverse complement strand
GTTGAAGGTGTAGGTCCAACAATGATAGCAACAATGTGCAACCTCTAGGCTGGAGACTTGCACTCGAAAATCTGGATAGGTGTAGCTCTGCATCTCCTCTTATTTATACATGGAGACAGACTTGTCCACCACGAATCTGAAGTGGGCTTGAACTCCTTCAACCGATTTCTGGAGTGGTTACAACTTGTTCCCCAAATCTAGGAAACTCAACCACTTTGGCTTGTTGGACAAGGTCAAAGCTTGACTTGGTCTTCTATTCTAATTTTCGTTTTTCCCTTTAATTATCCTGCTAATATCAACAAAAATAATTAAGGTGCAATATATGAAGAAGGTAAAAACATGCGTGTCTTTGACACCAACAAATATATTCAGTGGGCTTGCATTTGCTAAAACATTTCATAATTCTCATAAGATGGTAATCATTGTCACATAACTTAGAAGGTTTTAAAAAGAAAAATACTTCCAAGCATGTCAAAGAATTTTATTCATTCATTAGTGGCGCCAATGTCACACTTTACTGTTACTCGTTATGACCCCGAACCTCTAGCCACCGGTAGGTCTCTTTTGTCCTTTACATTTGACCTCGAGACGCTACCCAGGTAGGCCACATTTGTTTTATGGAATGAATTCCATCAAGCACCCTTATCACACCCATTGGTAGCACACAGTGGCGATCAACCCACCGCATTACTACCCTTGTGTACACCGTCCTATGATAACGTGTTAGGTCAAAAGAGAACCTCGACCGATATAGCTTACGAGCATTAAACAGCATAGAACGCACATAAACATTTTATTGGATAAATATTTACATTTGTAAAGTGAAGTCCACCTTAATAGGATAAAGCCTGAAGTCATTATTCAAAGACCAACTTCTCGGGAAAGCAACGCTAATTCCCTTGTTCAATGAGGCCTACAAGATAATTTAATCTTAATAGGTCTCGAAATTCTAGTCTTAAGTCAAAATAGAATAGGCTACTAATTGTTAATTAACATTGCTCGAGTTTTCAGTCATTGAAACAATTCTTGAAAATAGCTATCATTCTCGGTTAAGGGCACCAACAATACCCTTGCTCGACTTTAATTTGAAAACTATATCTCAATTTAACGAAATACTTTTCTTACAAAAGCAAATCATTTCATTCTAAAAATATATAAGTAATTTATACTTATATATGCACTTAATAAGATTTATTATACAATCTCATTAATCATACTTTTCATAAGTTGAGAAATTAATCTATGATAAATTAATCTCAAATAAGCTTATTTGATTATGAATGCTTCAATAATCAAATCATTATTTAATATTAAATCTCCAGATTATATTCTTAATCAACAATCAAGATTTAATTATATTAATTAGCCAAGTAATGCTAACATAATAAATTAAGCAAGTCAGCGTAATATAATATACATATATGCTAATTAAACTTTGGCTCAACATAATTAATTCAACTAACCATGTCTTCGGCCCATTTACACAACTTAAGTCCATGTTTATCTTTATACTCAACAATTCTTTTTTCCCTTAATCTTTTTCTTTTTATTCAAATACACAAACATCATACACCAGAAAACCTCCATTTTCCAATCTCAATCTGCGGCCGCCGCCGCTTCTCTCTCAAATCCGGTGAATACCGCCTCTTTAGGCAGCCGGCAACCTGCCTTCTTCTCTCACTTCTCAATTCCCTCATCTCTCTAATCTAATTAATTTCAGATCCCTAATCTCGCTCCCCCATTCCCGATTAAGCCGGGCGACGACAGCGAGCAGCCATCGACGTCGCCGGCGTCTCAGACTCTCTTCTTTTCAATTCAGCCGGCGACGAGAGCGAGGAGCCACATCTCATCCCCTATGCCGTCCCCTTTTATCTTATTCGGCCGACCAGTAGCAGCACCATGCCGCCGCCTCCGTCGCGCCGCTGCTCATCTCTCTTAATACCACGACTCGCACACACCAGCCCAACATATAATTTCTACTTCATTTCCTATTCTCTATTTTATTTCAATTTCTTCATCTCTGAAATTAATTCCATTTTAGGATAGAAATTTCAGCTTCTGTATGTGTGCGCATGTTACAGAGATGAAAGTGTTGATGTTTTCGTATAAGTAAAGCATAGATAAGAAGGGTCTTTGCGAAGAAGCAAAGAACGAATAAATATGGAAATAAACCATTACCTGGAAAACAGGTATGACGACACGTGGATATGAATACGTATCATCACAATTGTTGGTTTACATATCAAATATGTAATTTGCAACTGATAAGGACTTACAAGAAAGCATCGCAGATCATTTTAATCTAGGTATGACAGGTTGAGTAATTAAATTGGGCCAATATATATAGGTCCATATACTTGAAAAACACGTAATTTCTCAACATCTAAATTGAGATCGTCACTTTATCATCTCATGCCAAATTAACGTTTAAGCCGTAGAGATAATTTCACATAATCGCATATTTGCATTGCATTAAATATGCAAAGCATAAAAACAATAATTTGAATTTTATGCAACTCTTGTAAATTTTTTTCTTGGAATTAAAATACTTTTTCAAAAACAAAAATTTCTCCGAACAATGATCATTTTATACATCTAACTTCAAGAGTTTTGCTAAAATACTTATTGGGAAAGAACGGGGTTTTACAACTTGATCAACATTTTAAATCACATCATACAATTTCAGAGCTAAACGCAAGTATACATGATGTTGACTCTTCACTGATACCACTTGTTGTCCATGCATAATCAGTTTCAGAAATAACCATGGACTTTGCTTCACAAACTCCATCTTCTTCACACATCATCAAGCTCTCCAATTCTATTGCCACTTCTTTCATCGTTGGTCTCATCTTTCCCTTCCAATTCAAGCATCTTTCCGCAAGCCATGCAACTGCACTAACCACCTCATCTTTACCATGCTTCAAAACTTGTTTATCTAAGATTTTGTATAAATTGTTTTCTTCCATAGATTCAAGGAACCGTACCACTAGACTTCTCTCTTCTTCTCTTATATCTATCGGCTTTTGTCCAGTCAAAAGTTCGACCAGTACTACTCCAAAACTGTAGACATCACTCTTCTCTGTAAACTGGCTTGATTGGAAATATTCAGGATCAAAATATCCAAATGTCCCCTTCACTAGCGTGGTCAAATGAGTGCAGTCTGTTGCAACAGACCTAGAGATCCCAAAATCAGACAATTTAACAGTATACTTTTCGTCTAGAAGAATATTACTGGACTTAACGTCTCTATGATAGATAGGTATGGACAATGCAAAGTGCAGATATGCGAGCGCTCCTGCTATATCTGTTGCAATCTTCAGACGCATCTTCCATGAAACTTGAAATTCAATGTTGGGATCGTGAATGAGATCGAAAAGTGTCCCATTAGGCACCAACTCGTAAACGAGGAGAGGAACGTCAGTCTCCAAACAACATCCCCACAATTTGACCACATTCTTATGATTAAGATGGGATAGTATCACGACCTCATTTATGAACTGCTCCAATTGATCCATGTTGACAAGCTTCGATTTCTTGATTGCCACGATCTTGCCATCGGACAACATTCCCTTGTAGACTGTTCCTTGCCCTCCTTGCCCAAGAATGCGGCTCTCATTGAAGTTATCAGTGGCTTTCTCCAACTCTTCTGCAGAGAAGAGTTTGGTCTTTTGAATCGTGCCTTCATTTGTTTGTTGCTGTAAGAGAAGGCCACCATTTCGTTTGAAGAATTTCTCTTTAAGCAATTTGTTTCTTCTCTTACTTAATACTATATGCACCAAAGTGCACAATGAGAGGACTAGGAGAAATCCCATCCCGGAGCCCACACCTGCTCGTAAAATCACTCATCATCTTAGAATCAATTTGAACTACTGATTTTGGTATATGATGTATAATTATTATAATTTCATATATAGATTACTTTAACATAAACAAGTATTACACTATGTATAAAGAAGCACTAACGTACAAGAAGAATTACTGTGTATATATTTTGTTCATTATTTCTATGAGGAAAAGCATTGTCTTCTAATGTATACGAAAACATATCTAATTTGAAAAATCAATCTTGATTTAAACCCATTCCTATATATATTAATTAATTAACATTATAGGAAGGGATCATATGTAAACCCATTCCTATATATATAATTGAAGGAAATAATAATAACATTTGACCTAAAATTTACCTATGAAGACGTGAACCATATTTGAGGGTATGCAACCATTGCCGTTTTTCTTTCCATCACCAGTATACCCATTTCGACAAGCGCAATCGACAGACCCAATAGTGTTTTTGCAATTCGCATTTGCATCGCATGGATTGAGCTCACTTTTAGCACATTCGTTAACATCTGCCTCAGAAGCAAATACAAATAATACATCAGAATATTAATAACATGCATAAACTATTGTAAATATCTTAATTTATTCATGAACTACAATAAGGAAAGAGAAAAAAAAATTGCATGGAGAAATGTTTCCCCTTCCCCCTCTAATTTGCAAATTAAGGGTGAGCTATCGTTAGATGGAAAATAGATGGGAAATGGTGGAAAGCATATATATTTTCAACCATTTTTTTTTTAACTCTTTTCACATATTTTGAAGGATCGATAATTTTGCTCGGACATGACGGAAAAATTTGTTTGGCATCTCGTTTTCTCTCCTTTTTAATCGAATCCATGATTATATTCGCATGGGTTACTGATATGTGATCACATTTTCTCATGTTTCTGCCTCAAAGAACATGGAATTAATACGATTGTAATAGACGAGTACTCTCTTTCCTACCCAGTGTTTTTCCAATTGTATTTCCGCCGAAAGGTTTTAATGAGACTCGGCCTTAGTCTGAGCATGTTCTTTCAGGGGCTTTCTTTTCAGGTTTATTCTTTTTTTATAAAAATCTTATTTAGAACATGGAATTAAAAGGCGGGGACCACTAAAATATGATCAAATCTTCTTTCTTTTCTTCTCTCTCTCTCTCCTTATGTATTATATGATTTGAACCCTAAATCTCACTCTTATAAAGAGAAGGTCGCACAACTTGATGCCTCTAAAGGAGAACTTATCCCTTATTTTCTGACGATAAATTTGCAAGGAAAGAGCATTTCTTATATAAAGAAGAATGCACACTAACCTTGACATCCTTGATCTTGGTAAGGATTGCCATGGTATCCATCCTTGCAGCGGCAGAGGTATCCTTTCGCCCAGTCATTGGTAGCTTCAAGATTGACACAGTCGCTATTCGCTTTGCAAGCATAAGAGGAGGAATTCTGCTGAGCTACGCTGCAATTTTCAGCCCCAACCCTCCAGTCTAGCCGCACCACCGGTGGAGGCGAGCTTTTAAACACCCAACTATCACCTTGTGATTTAGTTGAGTTGTTCAAGTCGGAAAATGGGTATGAAAATCGAGATTGATCGGAGATGGATCTTTTTTCCTCGACGAAGGCATAACTGCAGGGGAAATACTTTTCGCGTAGCCATTTTCCTCCCAAGTCACTCAACTGTGCTGCTATGTACGTCGTCCCTGTGGATGCAATATGCTTTAAGTTAGACCCAATGAAGACGAGTAAGCTTAGTTTTCATACTTTAAGATTTATAATTCTAAGAAGTTCATGATAAATTAAAGTATTTTTCTTAGTACACATTGAATTCCTAATAATTATATGGTATTTAAATGTAACATTATTGTGAAGTGATTAAAGCATATATGTTAAACAATAAATAAATTATCGCACTAAACAGACATTCATTATCACTCTACAAAATAAAATACTAAAACATACTACTATAAACTATACATATTATAAGTTTCAAAATAATAAATGTTGCATTATAAAGTTCAAATTTTATTCTAACTAATCTAAAAAGAATTCTAATCTCAACCAATTATAGAAAAAATGATTTTATCAGTTCAAACAAAATTAGTAACGAGAACTAAATTTCCTATAAAAAAAAGGAAAAGAAAAATTGAATTAGTAGAGAATCCTAGAATTAGACATAATTTCATTAATATTATTTTTCATTATTAGAGATATACTTTTTTGTTTGAAAACGCCCACTGCGTGGGACCCAATTTCATTGACCCTCCCCTCCTCTCTCCAAAAGAAAACCAATCAGGACTCAGGAGATTGTCTTAACCACATACAAGCACTCATGCATTTCCTTTTCCACCACAATGTGAGTATCTTTATTATGATCAAAATAACCACCACAAAAAAAAAAGCTACACATTCTTACCCTACCTTTGGGTATGGGTGTCCGGCAACAGCCGTTCCCTGCCGTGTACCCGTTTTCATCATTCGGGCAAAACCCGTACCCGTTCGTGTCGTTCTTGGCGCAGAACGACACACATCCTCCGGCGAAGGTGTCGTTGTTCTCCCCGAAGCCAGCCACGATGTCGTCGCACCCCACCGCCGTCAGCCAGTTCTCATCCGACATCGCGTATTGGGTATCCATCAAATCAATAAAGTAGTAACCTTCACTAATGAGGTTATGCGGGTACACCGTCGTGTCGTTGTAGCACGTGGCAGCCAGCAGATACGGGTACTTCACCCGTATCTGGCTCCGGTTTATCTCAACGATTTCGAGCAGTTTCCCGCCGCCGGTTATGTTGAGGTAGGGTTTCGGATGGGTACTGGATTTGTTGCATATGATGTTGAAAGATGGGCTCATCGAGCAGCCCGACCCGACTCCGAATGGATACGAGAAGTGTATGCCCCCGCATTCGTTGGGGCATTTCGCCCAGGTCGGAGTTAGAGAGAGAAGAATGAAGATGAAGAATGAGAATGGGAGAGGTGGCATGTTGCTAATTAGTTTACTTAGTGTTTGGAATATTTGCAATCTTCAATTTAATTGGAAAGCATTTTGTTTATATATAGTAATTTTTGTATTGGATTTATTTGTTTTGCGGCAAACGCGGTAAGGGAAGTAATGTAATGTAAATGACGAAAACAAAGAGTTGTTTCCTTAAAAGTGGACGGAAACCTCTTTTCCTGACACGCCTTCAACCCTCGTATTGAAAATAACTACTATACTATACTTATTTTGAATGTGGGTTCTAATTGCTTTTGATTAGAGAAATCTTGTTTTGCCCACATTCATGCATATATGGAGTCAAAATGAAGAATCACTGACTTGATTAATCGGTCAACTCTTTCATGGTTACTTTTTTCAAGCCACGTAATTAAATTGAAAATGCCCTAAGCTTAGGGATTATTGTTGGCAATTACTCGTCGTATATAAGTATGAAAATATAGTTATTGATATTCATTATATATTTGAGAAAATCTTCTATTATGCCATTTGCATGTTTTGGTTAGCCGTATTAATTACATGAACCTTAATTTTTATATATAGTTGTAGTTTTGTTCATGAGTAACTAAATACAATCTGTGAAGAGGAATCGTGACTAACTAAATTATAGATGTAACAATAAGTCAAGTATAGAGTTTATATGTTAATTAATAGGACCCACCCAGTCAGCTTATGCACGTGCTTTACTACGTACCGGATATTTTCTCCTCCTTTGAGAAAGAAAAAAAAAAATCATAATGACGTGAATAATTAATTTTTGATTTGACAAATTTATTATTCATTGTGTTCCTTTTGGAGGACAAAGTCTTCATCTAGCTAGGATTACCTACAGATAGAGCCGTCAAAATGACGGGCTCGGGCAGCCCGGGCCCGAGTCCATCGGGTTTTTCATAATTGGCGGGCCGGGTTGCACAGACCCAAAACTCTTCGGGCTGCTAAAATCATACTGTCCATCCGCCCACTAAAAATAATCGGACGGGCGGGCTAAATAAAGAAAAAAAATCTTTTATTTTAATCACCTAAAATTGTAGCAACATTTATGTATAATTAATTATATAAAAATTTAAATTCAACATATGGTCCAAAAATAAACTCCCACGTAGACAAATTGATAATATGATCCACAATAAAATCTCGATAAAGTCAAGAACTCAAATTTAAATCCAACATAGATAAATTTAGTTATCTATCTTAGATTAATAAAGCAAAGTTGATCAGTGAGAGATAGTGAGACCCACATGGACCCACATGTTTTTTGTTAGTAAATTTTTGTCAAAAAAGAAAATGGGACAAGAAGAATGAGACGGAATGAGTATTTTATTAGACAGAGTGACACATGCGTGACTCACACACACATTTTCACCAGCGGTGCGGAATTTAAACTAGAATATACTTTTCAAGTCTTCAACATTTTATGTACATATGAAAATATATTGGATTTTCGTAAAAGTATCACTGTTTAAACGGGATGAAGATAAAGAAAAAAATAGAATTCATACACGCGAGACGCCATATAAAACATAAATGAAATATTCAGAAATAAATATGAGCATAATATTGGTAATATTCTTCTATATACTATTAATTTCAGGTTTTATCGACATTCTTATATAAGTAACAATAGAAAGTACTTATCCTAACAGCTGTCATAATTTAATTAATGTTACCACCAAAAGTGCCGATGACTATTGGCTGATTGCATAATTTCTACGTACCAATGCTTCCAAATACCTACCTAATTTTAGCGCAAGAGTTTTTAAATTTAATTCAAATATGATAAGTATATCTATATATATATATAAGATTAGAGGAGGGATAAAATATATCCCCTATTTAAAATAGGAACTAAGAACTAATCTCATCCATTAATTTTGAAGATTGTGCGGTCTAGATTTGATGAAATTTTATTCTCAAAATATATTTATTATTTCGAAATTACTAAATTTGCAAATGTGTAGAGTGATATTTGCAACGAGATTGTAGTAGTATATGTTATTTGCAAATGTGTATAATGATATTTGCAAATATGTACACTGTGATTTATAATTGGTTCGTAGTTCTTATTTTAAGGAGGGTTTTATTTTAGCTCACCCCTATATATATATATATATATATATTTTTTTTTTTTAATTTTTTAATTTTTTTTAATATATTGTTCTAACCTCGATCACATCAAATAAGCAACAACTTGTTACATTCCAGAACGGGACAAATTTAATATTACTGTTTAGTTGTCGAGTGGTGTACTTTTTATTTTTATTGTTTTGTTAATTAATCAACAAATCAGTAAAGGGTAAAAGTGGGAATAAAGAAAGCATGGTCTTGGGTTGGGCCAGGATAGCATTCCACTATTTAAGATTAAGATTAATTAGAATATTATTTCTTTTTTCTTTTATTTGATTTTATTAATAAATATCTCTTGTTTGATTTTGTTAATAATGCAGGCATGCAGTAATACTACATGTGCAATAATAATAATATCGTTAATTAACTTACAATATACCCACCCCTTAGTGTATTAGTAGTTTGCAACTTTTGCCATCAAGAGTGTGCAAATTTCCTTTAGGCACAAAGTCCACCCCATGCAATTCAATAGTTACATAAAATCATTTACACACTCAACCACATTTATACACAAAACACACTATGAAACATTTTATTAAAACATCCAGAAAAGTTGCGCACTATTTGTTGAGGGAGGTAGGGAGTAGCAAAGATGAATATGTAAAAGACAATACAAGAGGATCGAGTATATTTTCGTGAGGTAGTTAATAAATTTTGGGAGCACAAAGAGGACACAAGGAATTTACGTGGTTCAATCTATTGAGATAGATCTACGTCCACAGGGCGAGAAAGAGAGCTTTTGGTGTTTGTGAAGGTAAATCTGAGTGTATAGGTGATTTCGTGTCCATCTGGTCCGACAAGCAGGACGCCTGCTCCACTCCCTGCTTTTCCCGACGCGCCGTCCACGTACATTTGCCACGTCTCTTTGGGCACCTTTTGTTCGACCTCGGCTTCGGTCTGTGTCCCTTTGAGTTCGTCCTGTACGACCTTGGCTTTAGCGTGTTCGGGGGTGTTCTGTTGCGGGTCAGCCTTATCGACGAACTGGGCTTCGACCAGGAAGTCCGCTAGGGCTTGACCCTTGATAGCCTGGCGAGGGCAGAAGGTGATATCGTGCTCGCCGAGCTCCACTGCCCACTTCGCGATTC
>JAYJMF010360616.1:0-10026 GCA_036873715.1 Salvia sclarea | reverse complement strand
TTAAAATGAATAATAAATTTTTCATATATATATGATGAATAAGTAATTAATTAATAGTTGAATTAATGAGTATTGATGTATTAACTATCTTATCAAAAGAATTAATGAAATCATTAAATGTTGTTTTGGAGGGAAAATAATTTTTATTGTGGTTTCTCTTGTATAGATGTATAGATTTTCAATAATGTGTCAAACTGTTAATTATTGAATAATAATACTTTCACTTGTATACAACTGTCGTAGACTTTATTCTCTAATGAAAAACTTTAGTCTTACTTATAATGGTGGTGCCATAAATTAGAACGAATATATTTTAGCATATTATTTATACGAACTAAAGTTTCAAATTCGGCAAAATTTGTTCCGCAATTCTTCTTCCCACTTCAGAAGATTGGAATTTTGAAGTATTTGTTATTGTTATATACTTATATAGGTGGGTGAAACATTTTATACAAAAACGTATTTTATTATGAATGTTTTAATTCATTTTCATAAGTTCTATATACTCATTCATAAATGAGTTCGTCTATGTAACTTATACTATTTTTTTTGACGCGCGATGTTATAACTGCACTAAAATTATATATTATCTAATTTTAATTTTAAAATTCTTCATATTAATTAATATAATCATAATTAGTCGGCTCCAGTGAATAAATTTTGGAGTCGAGTACGGTTTGCAGCGGACCTATAGACTTCTGGGCCACTTAAGTCGGCCAAATTAATTATTGACTTACATATAACATATATTTATAATTTATTTATAAATAGGCAAAAATGCATGCTTGATAACTGTTTTATTGTCTTTTGAGTTGAGATGTAGAGAATTAATTAAAAGAGAGAAGCAAACGTGAACATGATAATTGATAACTAGTAACTGTTGTAATGTTTTTTGCATGGAGCTTATGTAGGAGCAAATAGTAGAGTACTATGGTGTCCACCTAAAATATTTATAAATTATAGGATCGTGTTGTTGGCATTTCGTACACACAATTAATTGAATACAATAATGTAATCACAGAAAATTATGTGAGCACATGTAAAAATCATAAGTACTTAATTAGAAATTAAATTTTATCGAACGTGGTCCTCGTATACGTGCTCGCGAGTATCACTCTAATAAAATAAAATTTCATTTAATTATTTATTTACTTTATTTCTAGGTAATTTATATTTCTATTATGGGCTATTGTTTTGTTGTTAGATTTGTGAATTTTGGGAGTTAGATTTTGATTAAATATAAAAATTGGTGTCTATTTTTTGTTCTTGTGTATTTCACCGATATATTCATCTAAAATTAACTTTTATATAGACCTATTTTTTATATCAATAAATATATTCGGACATAGTATGGTCAGCCATACAAGATTATTTTAATGCATAATCTTAATGAATTATTTGTAATTTAAGTTCAAAAAATAGTGTGCTACTTATATTTCAATTTTACCCTTTATCACATTTATAATTTGGTTTTAATTTGAAATTAAAAAAATTTAATTTTAATTTCTCTATGCAATTAATCCCTTGCATAGTTTTAATACTATATTAGATATTAATTTCTTTCTTTTAAAATAAAATAATGAAAAACAAATTTATGTAAAGGATATTTTAGGAATAATATCTTTCCTTTCATAAATAAATCGATTCTAAACTAAATCGATCCAATTTATTAAAAAAAAAAATCATTATATAACTGGACATACCATGTTCAAATAGCACTATTCTTTTGATTTCAATATTATCTGAATCACCTAAGATAATTATTTACTAACTAGTTCACCTTTTTCCACCATCAACCATTCAACCACACTTATAACCAACTATAAATAAACTCCCACCGATTTTCCCAAACTCCAAACAAACTCCCAATCCTTACTCCTTACTCTCATTAAATTTCATTTATCTCATTCCATTTCGTCATTTTTTCCTCAAATTAAAAATAAAATAAAATAAAACAAATATCAAAACTTAAACATGGAAACAAATATCCTTTCGTTAAATCCATGCAACGGCGACGCGGCTCACCTCCTTCCCAACGGCGTCGTTTCAGCCGTAAAACCCCCCGCCGTTCAACCCGGCTCAGCCGAGCCGACGCTGGGCAGCCACCTGGCTCGGCGGCTCGTGGAGATCGGCGTGAGCGACGTTTTCGCGGTCCCGGGCGACTTCAACCTGACGCTGCTGGACCAGCTCATAGCCGAGCCGGGGCTCAGCTTGATCGGCTGCTGCAACGAGCTGAATGCCGGCTACGCCGCCGACGGATACGCCCACGCCCGCGGCGTCGGCGCCTGCGCCGTCACGTTCACCGTCGGAGGGCTGAGTGCGCTCAACGCGATCGCCGGCGCGTATAGTGAAGATCTGCCGGTGATTTGCATCGTCGGAGGTCCGAATTCGAACGATTACGGGTCGAATCGGATCCTCCATCACACCATCGGGTCGCCGGATTTTAGCCACGAGCTGCGCTGCTTCAAAACTGTCACTTGCTATCAGGTATCAGAGACAATGACCTTTTATACCTCGGAAGTATGTATACATCACTTTATTCAAATTCGAAATTTTAACTCGATTTGTGTGTGTGTATTGGCCTTGTGGTAGAGGGTTAATGCCCGAGGCCAAGGGTCTCAGTTTCGAGTTCTCCGTGATGCGGCCTTTAAAAATTTATGTATTAATTTATCAAAAAAATGTTAACTCGATTTTATTTAATTTTGGTGATCTATTAATGACCACTTCAATCGTAGTATATTCGGATGGGATCCTTTCTATCTCTAATTTTTTGTGTGCTACCGTGTGTCACTGCGAAGTTCTATAGTTTTAATAACTCTTTTTGTAAAATAAAAATTTCTTATTACATAATATATTATGACTAATATTTATAGCAAAAAAATATAATTTTAAAAAATCATATACCACGATTTTGGAATAATCAACCAAAATAAGTACTTTTTAAATATAAATATTCCAAAATTGTGGTATATGATTTTTTAAAACATTTATTTCAAAATAGTATATATTCCTATCAACACTTTATATCACTTTATACTATTTTAATATCATTGCATTGTGTTAATTTATCTACGTAATTGATTTTATCTTTGTAGGCCGTGGTGAATAATTTGGAGGATGCGCATGAGCTGATAGACACGGCGGTATTAACGGCGTTAAAGGAGAGCAAGCCTGTGTATATTAGCATCAGCTGCAACTTATCTGGGATTCCACATCCATCGTTTACTCATCATCCAATACCACTTTTTCTCTCCCCAAAGTAATTAATCTCAATTCTTTTTTATTTCAAATATAGCAAGGAATCTCATTTCCATAATTAATTATAGGTTGAGCAATAAAATGGCTCTGGAAGCAGCAGTCGAAGCCGCAGCAGATTTCTTGAACAAGGCAGTGAAACCAGTGATGGTGGGAGGCCCCAAAATGCGCATTGCAAAGGCAAGCAAAGCCTTTGCAAAACTAGCAGATGCCTGCGGCTATCCCATCGCAGTGATGCCTGCTGCCAAAGGGCTAATCTCAGAGCACCACCCTCACTTCATAGGCACATACTGGGGCGCAGTGAGCTCACCTTTCTGCGCCGAGATCGTCGAATCCGCCGACGCCTACCTCTTCGCGGGGCCCGTCTTCGACGACACTAGCTCGGTGGGCTACACTCTGCTTCTCAAGAAGGAGAGGATGATACTAGTGCAGCCCGATCACGTCGTGATCGGCGGTGGGCCCGTTTTCGGGGGTGTTGGGATGGAGGATTTCTTGGTTGCCCTTGGTGAGAGGGTTGGGTTTAATGAGAGTGGCTATGAGAATTATAGTAGGATTTATGTTGGTGATGGATGTTATAGGAGAAGTGAGGCGAAGGAGATGTTGAGGGTTAGTGTTCTGTTTTATCATATACAGAGGATGCTGGATGCGGCGACGACTGTCGTTGCTGAAGTCGGGGATTCGTGGTTTAACTGCCAGAAGCTGAAATTGCCACCGGGATGTGGGTTAGTATATACTCCCTTCGTCCCACAAGTATAGACACTTTTTGCCATTTTCGTTTGTCACACAAATATAGGCACATTCCATTTTTGGTAATGATTAAAACCACTTTATTTTTATTAAAATCCGTGCTGTCCCAAGAAGTGTCTGTACTTCTGGGACGGAGGGAGTTTCTCTTTACTAGTAGGAAAAGAGACAGTATTTTTTTGTTTGTTTTTTGTTTTTGTTTTTGTTTTGAGAAGATTGAAATGGAAATGTTTGGACTGAAGGTATGAGGTCCAGATGCAATATGGGTCGATTGGTTGGTCTGTTGGTGCAACTCTTGGTTATGCTCAAGCGGAGAAGAAAAAGAAGAAGCGTGTGATTGCCTGCATTGGCGATGGTAGTTTTCAGGTATATATAATAGTTATTTATAGCTTAACCTTTCTGTATATTGGAATTCTGTAGTCCAATCTTTTAAAATAGGCAAATATAACATGATTATATAATGACGTCGAATGAAGCACGACATGGACTAACAAAATCCTATTTGACCGTTAATTTTTGTCACGAGATGAAACAACGTTGTTTGTTGAGATATTTTGCTGGAATTATGGGTTTAATTTGAATTGTCTATGTACTTGCCGAGAGAGAAGAAAAATAGATGGGTATTTACTTGTTTTTTTATTGGATATTTTAGGTGGAAACAAGTTGTTTTTTCCTTATCATCTAAAAAATGACAAATCGACGTTATTTTTGTCTAATGTGGCAAAAAATTAACGCCAAGTTAGCCCCTTAGTTCATTTTGATGTTGTAACAACAAAGTAATTTTTGGGCTATAAGATTGTGATGGTTCAATTGGTGGCGAAAATGTTTGCAGATGGCGGCGCAGGAGGTGTCCACAATGCTCCGGTGCGGGCAGAATAACATCATCTTCTTGATAAACAACGGTGGCTACACCATCGAAGTGCAGATCCACGACGGGCCTTACAACGTGATCAAGAACTGGAACTACACCGGTTTGGTCGATGCCATCTGCAACGGCGAGGGCAAATGCTGGACTGCTAAGGTTCGATGCGAGGAAGAGCTTATTGAAGCGATTGACAGTGCAACGGGTGCGAGCAAAGATTGCTTGTGTTTCATAGAGGTGATAGTTGACAAGGACGACACGAGCAGAGAGCTTCTGCAATGGGGTTCGAGGGTTTCTGTAGCCGGTGGCCTCCCGCCAAACCCACAGTAGAGTGGCAAATCCTAAGATTTAGAAATTTGAAAAGATATATTTAATTTTGAGACGGTGGCGGAGGTAGAAAAAATTCTTCATGGGGGCAATATTTAATTTTTGAATAAGACAACTAATTTAAAACAATATTTTTTTTCTATGAATTTTGAGACAATAAATTTCCTATGAATTATCAAGATGTCAAACTTTACATTTTACACTTTTATTAAATGCAAATTCTTTAATTTTGGATTTTTCACTAAGAATGAAAACATAAATTTACCACTTTTTTGATAAAACTAATAACCTCACCAAGAAAACATAAAAATTAAAAAGCTACAACAATTTTGATAAACTACTCAACCTGTGACATTCTAACTCAAGAAAAGCTTCAATATTCTTAACAAGCATAGATATAGAAAGAAAAAAGATTGATAGACAACACAAACACATAACCTTCACTTCACCTTCAATCAACTCGAGCCGGCCGGGCCGACGAGGACGCCCTGCGCGTTCCCTTCCTTCTTACTCGTTTCATCCTTCATCTCACCGTCGCCCTTCCGGATTCTGATTTTGTACTTGGCCTCGAATTCGGCCAGCTCCTTCTTCTTCTTCTCGGCCGCTTTGTTGAGCCGGGCAATCACCTCCTCGAGACCCTCCTTGTTCCTCTGCACGGCCGGCAGGACTTCCCTAATCGTTCTCTCGACAAGAACGCCTCCAATCATCCGGTAGCACCGCCTCGATGGATCCAGTGGCTTTATGGCGTTGATCACGAGGGAGTGCTCGCTGACCTCCATTTCCAGCTCGGTGATCTTGTAGTAGAATTGGTTGATTTCCGTCCTCATGGAAGCGTATACATTTGCAACGGCTTGCTCGTTCATCGGCTCCTTGATGTCGCCTTCGGCAATAGCCATGCTATTGAACTGAAGATTAAAGAAATGTCGGATTATCTTAGCATATACAGAAAGATAATCATTTAGTACATACCAACATAAAATTGTTTAAATCGACTAAAATACTCGTGTGTGCAAACTCAAACCACTTGAAGTGAGATGTGAATGGATCATTGGCCAAGAACACGGGACTTAACCCAAAATCCGTGCAAACGTGCACGCGCACACACACACACACACTTTTTAATTGACAGTTAGGAAATTTCTCTAGGAAGAGACGATAAGTGAAGGAAACAACGCTTGCTATCAATGTATCGTTATGCCAACAGATTCAAACAATCCAATATATGATACATCGACTCGACCTCACAAGCAAAGAATAAACTAAGCGTGCAAGCAGCAACCATTTACTAGCTTGCATCAATAAGTACAGGATCAGGAAAAGAAGATAAAACAACAAGAAATTTGCCCTATTTCAGTGAGGAAGTGAGAGCTGATTTCTGATTTCTGATCAAGGAAAAAGATTCGTGCCTAGGTCGTTTATCGCCTCTACCTCAGTCGAGTCGGGCAAAATCCAACTTCGTCATTTTCGAATTTCTTAAGATCTCAATGCATCATATTCCTCCATTCCCAAATAAAGAGCATCTAAAGTTTCATTCTCATCAAATGCTGCTATTCATCACTAACAACTTCCAGAAAATCCACTGCCAGACTAAATTTCACCCCAATTCATCTCTGTATTTCATTCCCTTTGTCATAATATTCCCATTTTCCTCATTTACAATTGATTTCAGCATACAATATATATTCAATTTCTACTTTTGAAATCCAAAAAAAATACGAAAATAACCAATTAACCATGGAATATGAATTTTAAATGACCAAATTACATTTTTGCAATAGCTGAAGAGAAAAAAGATACTAACATTATAAATTACCAAATTACATTTTGCAGTTAGCTAAAGAGAAATAAGATCACTAGTTCATAGCTCAGCTTCTCCTAATCTCCTCAAATCTAAATTCTAATCATTGATTATATCCTATCATCAGCTAATACTCAACTAATTAACTATGACATGCTGTAATCAAATCAATCTAAAAAAATAATTAAAAAAAATCGACAAACCTCTGGAGGAGACCGCAGGTAACGGCGAAATGCAATTGGGGAGGAGGTGGCGGCAGGCGACGGCGATTGGCGGCGCGTCGGCGACACACGGCGGCCGACGAGGCAGCTGGTAGGGCGGGGCGGCGTGAATTTGTTCGGATTGTGACTATATTAATTTTACCAAGATTAAAATAAATTAATTTTTATGATTGTATTTTACAATTTATTTTTTATTTTTTATTTTTTATTACCTGTTTCGATGAATGGGCCAACGAATTGTAGAAAAGTTTATATTGGACTATAAAGCCGAAGCCCAACTTCAAAAGCCCAAATATTTAAGGAGTAAATTGTTACAATCATATTATGCTTTACCAATTACCACCCATTAATTGTCTCAAAAATGAACATGCAAATTATGTTGTTTATCAATATTTCTGCACATACAGTTGTTAGATAATAAATTTTAATTAATATAAATATGCAATTTAATGGTGCATAAAATATGATTATTAAACTTGACTTCTTATTCGAAGACGTACCACGTGAAATTATTTTTTGTAATATTCTTTTCAGTTAAATATTCTGATAATAATTGAACAAGTTGCTTCACAATAATCCTAATAATTGGTCATCATTTAAATGAGTCACTTTGATATATCCGTATCTCCAACCAAAAAAAATATAAAAAATGGATACTCGACCTCTTGTTCAAGTTCCATGTGAAAAAATATTATTAGAAAATTATTATGTACTTTTTAATAATTAAAATTGTATATATTAATACTAGCTATAAGTTTGTCAATTTTAAGACTTTCTGCCAAGATCTTGAAATACGTTATCTCATATGAAATATCAGTTAATCAAATTTTGTAAGTGCGGAAAAATCTATTAATTTCTCGTGCAAGAATTAAGATCATACATTAATGAATTATGTCTCATGCAATGATGCAACTACTAAAAAAATGTGTATTTGTGGACTTTGTTTAGTTAAATTTGAACATTACACCTTTACTATATATATGTACACAAACTTTATAAATTAATATATCCTTTTTGGTTAAGTGCGTATGTTATCATATTATGAATTCATTTTAGCTCAAGTAAGTGAAATATTATCTAGTCAACTTATTATACACTGAAAGGGCAATTTCTATTAAAAGGAATCGTTCAAATTTCTTGTTGATCGAGAAGTTTATACAAGTAACACTAAAATAAACACAAACTACTATTTATAGAAATATAAAAGCATTAGAATACTGTTATTCAAGTCACGCGATTTACTTTGTCAACTCAATGAAAATTCCCAAAATAATTGAAAGTATCAATCATAAAGATCACGTTCCTACAAGCAAGAGTTATATTCTTTTATTTATTTATTTATTTATTAAAAATAATCCCCCGTTTAAAACGCCTTTTCATTTCCTTCACCACTTCCCCAACTATATAAACTCCACCATTTTCCCACTTTTATCCAAATCAAACTCAATATAATCTAAATATCTTAATCCAAATTCTCTCACCTTCGTTTCGATTTCATCGTTTTCCTGCAACCAATCAACAGAGCCGAGCCGGCTAAGAGGGTGGCTATAGTGTTCTTCAAAAAATAATAGGGCCCCAAATTTATTTTATGGTAGTCTCAACTTTTTTTTTTTTTTTCATTTTTAATTTTTAAACCATCCTTTCTCTCCTTTATATTACAGTGGATCGTCTCTCTTCTTTAATTCCCATTTTTTTTTTTTACAATTATTACTTTTAAGGGCCTAACTTCATAATTATTACTGGGCCTCGATATTGACTGAGACAGGCCTGCCGATCAAATCTAAACTCACATATGGAAACAAAAACCGTTCCGTTAGATTCATGCAAGCGCGCAACAAGCAATCCCAACGGCGCCGTTTCAGCCGAGCCGATGGCGCTGGGAAGCCACCTGGCTCGGCGGCTCGTGGGGATCGGCGTGAGCGACGTTTTCGCGGTCCCGGGCGACTTCAACCTGACGCTGCTGGACCAGCTCATAGCCGAGCCGGGGCTCCGCTTGATCGGCTGTTGCAACGAGCTGAATGCCGGCTACGCCGCCGACGGATACGCCCGCGCCCGCGGCGTCGGCGCCTGCGCCGTCACGTTTACCGTCGGAGGGCTGAGTGTGCTCAACGCGATCGCCGGCGCGTATAGTGGAGATCTGCCGGTGATTTGCATCGTCGGAGGTCCGAATTCGAACGATTACGGGTCGAACCGGATCCTGCATCACACCGTCGGGTCGCCGGATTTTAGCCACGAGTTGCGTTGCTTCAAAACTGTTACTTGCTATCAGGTACTCCCTCCGTCTACCAAATTCGTTAATTTATTTCCTTTCCGGGTCGTATATGGAAAAGTTCGGTTTTTCCGTATGCATGCGTGGATCCAGAATTTAATAAATATAAAAGAAATTCGATGTTCACATAAACTAAACTGTGTGATATTTCAATAAATAAGACTCGATAAGAAGTCGACTCAATTCAACAAGCCTACAAATTTGAATTCTTGCATAAGATCGGTATCGTTGTATCGTATCACGCTTAAAATGTTTGAACTCACAGTCTAATGAAACAATTTCTTAGTCGGTAAAATTTAAAATAAAATTTCTTTGTAAACATGCAAATAAAAATACCATTGGTGTTGAATAATTTGAAAACAAATTAGTACTATCTAGATATATAGTGAGAAAGTAATTCAACTATCTTATTTTTAACTTTTTAATTATTTTGAGTTAGAACTAATTTTCGTTTGAAACTTAATACTCCCTCTGTCCACGAAAATAATGCATCGTTTGACTCGGTGCGGGTTTTAATAAAATGTAGTTGACTTGAGTTGTAGTGGAGTAT
>JAYJMF010360595.1:0-10030 GCA_036873715.1 Salvia sclarea | reverse complement strand
AGTTTTTAATGTTATTAATTAATTTTAATTTATTCAATTAAATTTTTTCTCAACCTACCCCACCTCACCTCTTTCCCTCCACCCCAACCGTCCCTTACCTCCACCTTTTGCTGAATCTACCACCGCCACCGCCACCGCCACTTCCAACACGTCTACCTCACCCCCTCCCCCCAAATCCTACCTTCATCTCAACCAACCCCCCAGGCACCCTCCACTACCATCGCTACTCAACTCCCCGACCGCCACCGCCACCGCCACCGCCACCGTCACTTCTCCTACCATTTGTTTGCTTATATTTCTCTATCAACCTCCATTGCCACCCCATCCCAATTTCAAGATCTGAATCCCAATCAACCCATCTCAAATAGAAATACATAAAATTGGAGTAAAAATAATGAATAACAAAAGAAGACCGATTCTATTCCACAACACGGCGGTGTCGGAGCAAGGCGAGTGAGCGACGGCGGGTCAGGTGAAAAGTCCGGGTATTGGTGTTAATTAGTCTAATTTATTTGATACTATGTTGTATTGGTATTTGGATGTGTGGTTGCTCAAATAAGAATTATGTAGGGTGGGTTTTATTTAAATTGGTCCGGACGTCTTGATTCTTTAAAAACTAGATTGTGTAAAATAACAAGAAATGGTTTTTAGTCACACAGAAAATACAAGGGGTTTCCCATCTAAAGGTGTCGAAAAAATAAAACACGACATACAAAATAAAATTTTAATGGTTGCAAACAACAATAAATTAAGATTTTATTAAATTATCCAAGGTATCTCTATAAGTTTAGGAGAATCTACGGAATAATATAAGATATAAGGGTCTTTTAAAAGAGATTATAATCTTATTAATTTGTCGAAAATACTACTACCTATTAATTTACATATAGGGGCCAAGTAAGGCCCAAAAAAGATTACTATTTCTAGTATTAATTTAAGAAGGCTGGGCTGTAATTTGGGAGTTAAAAGCCTTCCAAAGCCCAGCCCGGGACCAAAATTGAGCCGGCCCGAAATTTGATAGCTCTAGTTGAGGCTTTACAAAAAACTACAGCAGAGTGGAGAGGCATAGCCAACTGCAGTTTTGGAGAGTGGAAAGTAACATGATGATCCGATTCAAACAGGAGCAGTCAAGCCATCCACTTTCATCATGGCAAAATATTTACACGGCACCAATGCACCCGCCTTACTGCACAGATCCACTACAGCCGGCGCGTGCCCGTAATAATTGCGCCCTTGATCAACGAGTATAGGCGGATCCTGGCGACGTCTGGACCACACTGTTTTAGGAGGAACCAAATCGTCCACCCTCGCCTTAGTCCAGAAATGAGTCCCGTGCCAGCTCTCGAACTTGAACACCCCACATGTCCGAGCCTTGTGCCCCGACGGGCCTATGTGAACTTCACAACAGTGTTTACAGACTCTTGCTGGGTAGACAAACAACAGCCTGTGGACTCCAGATCTAAGCTTCTCCCATGCGTCCAGAGTCTGTCGAGCTATCAATCTAAGATCATCGTTTGATAACGAATGGGAGCTGCTACGGTTATCTGCATTGTCAACTGGAGTAATCACACTTGGATCGTTGACATCTACCCCCGCCTGCAGGCAGAGCTCCACAACTGCAGGAATGCGTTGATGATCAAATCTTTCATGATGTTTGATTATGTTCTGAAACATTTCTTGCAAGTGAAAAGATTCTACGGGGACTATAATGTCGTCTATGCTCCCATTTACCCATTCATGAACCTTTTTCTTCCCATGGCGCCGGTAGCCATGGCAAGTTTGAATCATATGACCAGCTTCACCTATATAAGTTTCTGGGCAGTATCTGTCACAAGAAAAACGATACACATAAAATATGGATAACATATAGAACTCTTGCAGGTAGGTTTAAGTAACTTCCTATATTACAGATAAAGTTGGTGTTAACCAACTAATAAGAGTCAAAACTATTTCTCAACATAGCGATTGCACAATTGCTCTCCATCAAGTCAAAAGCATATTTCCGAGCTCATTTGTGAATAACTAGACAGTAACTAATTGAAATAAGACTCAAATCGACAATGAGATAGACTCCAGTCTCCAACATATTTTGCTCTAAGAGATAAGAAAAAATACTATAAATGCAAGCACCCAATGACCCTTTTATCTAACGACTGCCCAAACAACCCTTACATGTAATAGAGGTAGCAAACTGTGGCTTCTGATGCACGTTTAGAATATATAGGATTTAGTATTTGAAGGATTACATGATCGAACAAGTCCAATATCGTTCAGTCTATTCAAGTATACAGTGAATTGACCTATATTATTAGCATTATATAGACATGATAACCACCAAAGTAGTAAGTTCAATGGTTTGACAAGATGAATCCCTTTTGAATCACCACACTATAGAGCACGGAAAAGTTGCATATCACAAATTCAAATTGCCCTGAAAATTTGAAAACGTCCATTTCACTCCCATATTTACCCACCAATATTCTTAATAACCAATTTAATTAATCGAGATTCCAAATTCATTGAAACAACTGGTTGGAGCACAACTCATCAGTATAATAACAAAAACTTACAATCATCACGAAGCAACGAGCTGCGCATTGAATTGCATTTAAAAATAAGTACAATAATAATGGGAAAGGTAGTGAAATTACTTGCAAGACCAGACCGGAATGTGGCGGATGAGAGTTGAGACTCCAGTGAAGAGGGCGATTCGGGAGCGGAGGACTTCACGCGCCACCGGGAGTATAGGTTTGACAGGATAATCATTGGCGCGTTGCTCAATTCGCCTCAGTATCATAGGCCTCAGCTTCCTCAGACTCACCGCCCGACGCGATTTCGTGCTGTGATTTCTTAAGCCTTTCAGCATTTCCGCAAGAATTAGGGATTTCCTTCGCCATAGATTAAGTTTGCCGTTGTTCATCTCGGTACTACAAACACCATAAGCAACGAAAAAGAGGATCCCCAAACGCGCTACTTTGGATAGAAATTCAGATAAGAAACTTCATATGATGGATCAAGGAACTGATGTGTTGCAGTGTTTCCTTTTGAGGCACAATTTTATAGTATGAACTTTTCAAAGACAAATTCAACCCACTGTCTCCAAAAGGTATCCAAATTTACATAGTTACCTTATTATCTTCTTCCTCCCAACATTTTCTGTAATAATAGTACTACGTCTCTTCTGCACATCGGGTGTGCCTCTGCGTGGCGGAGGAAGCACGACATGGAGCTTTGCTGAAAATGGGTGCTGCAACCTGCAATTGCCAATTAGGAAGGAGGTGGTGGGTTCAGGAATTTAGGGCTTTTTCATTTTTTATTTGATTTTTTCTAAGGGCCTATTTGGTTGGGGTAATAGTATGGCCTTTTAACCCCATTTAGTAGGCCAAACAATAATATTGAGAGCCCGCTAGTAAGAGTATTTACTATACAATTCAATTCCAATTCCAATTCAAATGATTTTAGTAACCTTGTATCTTGGTAATAATGATATGAATGAGACGACAGATGCTAAACTTAGTCTGAAATTAAAAATTATATGTCTGAGACGACAGATACAATTCCAATTCCAATTCCAATTCCAATTCATATAGATGTTTGACTCTGAACTGAAGAGGACAATAAGCTAGAAAATTGAAGACAGTAACTAGTAGTAAACTTTGTCTGAAATTAAAAATCATGCAAATTTGCATAATTGCAGCCTTGCAGGCCCCTTATAGTATTATTAATTCAAGTTATTCAACTATCAACTATGGCTATGCACAAAGCCACAAACTCAAATAAATCAGCCATTACAATTTACAACCTATCAAATACTCAAAGTTATAGATGTATTATGTATAGACTACTATGAAATTGAAAATTTGAAACTATATAAAAAAGGAGCAGCAAACTAACCTTGGAGTTCGGCGGCGATTCGGCGGGCGGTTACTGGACGGCGAGAGGCGAGACGGCGGGCGGCGGCGCAAATGGCGGGGGAGAAGGGAAGGGGGGGGGGTTAGGGCAGAAGCAGTCAAGCAAGAAGCAGCGGCGCGATTTTTCTTTCTTCTGTTCTGTACTGATTTAGTGGGGGGGGGGGGGGAAATTAAAAAAATAACTTTTTTTTAAAAATAAAAAACCGGTTTTCCGGGTTTAACCGGTCGGTTATCGGTTATACCCGAAAACCGGAAACCATTAAACTAAATAACCTAAAACCGACCCTAACCCGAGACATCCGGTTTTTGGTTGACCAGAACCGACCGGTTCCCGGTTCGGTTACGGTTTACCCGAAAAGCCGGATCTGAATTCTCTCCCCTTATTCTCCAAACACAGATAAATAATTTGCTAGAATTTATATTACTCCCTCCGCTCTCTTTGTATTGATCACATTTTTATATCATAAGATGATTTTTTTGTATTGGCTCATTCCATAAATAGAACATCTAATTTAACTTTTAACCATACAAACATATGACCCACTACTTTAATTTTCAATCATATAGTTCTTTGTACCAACTATTTTCTAAAATTATGTCCCCAAAAATTAGCTAATACAAAAAGATCGGCGGGGGTTACATAAATTCTATTTAACAAGTATCTTGCACCAAAAAAATCAAACCTCAAGGGGATTAAAAAGTTCAAAAGCGCTTAAATTTGAAAAGAAAATTTGTTAAATTTGAAAAACAAAAAAAGTTCCCAATTTTTTTTCTTCTTAAATCGCCTCCTTTGCATGTTGCACAAATATGACTACTATAGTTAATTTTTCACGTGATTGATTTAAACCAACCATGCACCTCCAATGATTGATCATGATTTACAAAATGGTTTTTCACGGGAGATTTGATACCGATTATAGAACGACAAGGGTAATTATGGATGAATAGGCATTAGAGTAATTAATAAAGAAAATGAAAAGACAAGAGTGGCTATGGATTGCGTGTGACCAAAACAACATATTCTAAAAATCCTCAATCAGTTAATTTTGAGTAGCAAAATCTCAATTTCAAACAAATGCTAAAAAAGTAGAAGAGATTGATTTGCCACAAATTGAAAAATTGAATCTTAATTGCAATAGTTTCAAATTTAAATCAAATTTACAACCGTGTTCATAGTTTGAGATTTAATATGCAATTACCTCTTATGTTAATAATTACTAATATTTTCATCATCTTCACTTCAATTTTTTTAAAGAGGCAAAATTTTAAATATCAATTTTTAATATGTAAGGACAAAAATACCCGCATTTTCAAGAAAATAAAAATTATACCTAAAGTGTCAGTAATATCCTCGAGTCAATAAAAGTATACCTGCAAGGATGTTGGGTATGATCCACGTGGAATTCATCTAATAATAATAATTAATGATGTGGAATTGAGATAACGGAAAAGTTAACGGATTAAATCAATCCGTTAAAAAAAATCTAGTAATTTGAAATTAAAAACTACAAGGACCTAAAAATACAAGAAGATTGTATAAGGACTTAATGAAATAAAACATAAAAGTACGAGGACCTCAAGATGTGTTTCGCCTAATTATAACTAAAGTGAAAATTGTATACATGAACTGTAAATAAGAAGGGGAAAAAAAATCAAAACGGAAAAAAAGAAAGAAGACGTACATTTGAATAAAACTACGTATTGTAACATACCTAGGGTGTGTTTGGCTAAGCTTATCTTAAAGAGCTTATAAGCTTCAATGGCTTGTAAACTCTTTCAAGAGTTTATTAAATGCAACTCTTTAAAAGTTTATAAGTTATCAAAGTGTTTGAATAATGAGCTTATAAGCTAGAAAGAGTTTGTAAAATTTAGAGAAAAAAAAATTATATCTAGAGATAAAAATAAAATTAAAAAGTATATGATGAAAATATTAAACTATAATAAGGTTATTTGATTAATTAGTTGTTGTTTATAAGTTTATGAAAAATAAGTTAGGGTTGAGCAACTTATTTTGGGGGGAACTTATTTTGACAGCTTATAAGTTGTTGAAGAGCTTATTTGTCAAACACGTTGCAACAAGTTATAAGCTCGTAAATAGCTTATAAGCTGTTTTAAAGAGCTTATAAGCTCAACCAAGGGGGTGTTTGGCTAAGCTTATCTTAAAGAGCTTATAAGCTCCAATAGCTTATAGGCTCTTCCAAGAGCTTATAAGATGCAATTCTGCAAGAGCTTAAGTGTTTGAATAATGAGCTTATAAGTTCGAAAAAAGAATTGTGAATTCAGAGAAAAAAAATATTAGTTAAAAAGAATAAATTGAAGAAAAATGAAATTGAAAAGTTATATGGTGAAAATATTAAACCATTATAATGTTATTTTGGTAAATTAGTTGTTGCTTATAAGCTTATAAAAAAATAAATTGGGATTGAGCAACTTATTTTTTGGGAAGCTTATAAGCTCCATGAGCTTATTTTTACAGCTTATAAGTTGTTGTGAAACTTATTATGCCACATACTTTGCAACAACTTATAAGCTCCTAACATCTTATAAGTTGTTTTAAGGAGTTTATAAGCTCAGTCAAACACCCTCCAAATAACCTCTAAATGATCAGGAAAAAAAAATTGCATAATAAGTTAGAAATATATTTGAACATTAATCTTAAATTTCAAATGATAAATTTTTCATTTTAAATCTATTTCTTACTTATCATATATAAAATTAAATATTTTTTTATGATTTCAATTTGATATTCATATTAAATATTTTATCATTATCAAAAACTTTAAAATTTTATAAATTAAACAAATAAAGGAAAATAAATAAATATTAGCATTTCCTCCGTCCCAACGAAATTGTTAGGTTTCCTTTTTAAAATAGTTATGAATTAGAGGAAATTGTTACATTTCCTCCGCTTGGACTCCCATCTTTCATGTTATTTTGAACTAGATAATAGTTATGCATATAAATACGAAAATCAGTACAACAAGGCAAATAGAAATAGGCAGTCGAAATGAATTAGAGGCGCGCTGCTGCATTTGTATTTTGTAGACTATTCTGATCTATTGATATGAGCAATGAAGGAATCCAAGTCTAGCCGCGAAGCTCCGCCGGGCTCCGTGGCCTGTCTCAAGGCGGCACCCAGCTCCGCCGCCGTCTTCCTTATCTGGTCTCCTTCTTCCGACGCCATTAATCTTCTCACGCCATTCTCAATCCTCACAGCTTTCACTCCTTCCAGTCTGTCCTTCCACTCCCTCGCCACAATCCCCGTTTTCAATATATCCGCAATCAAGGCGGCGTTTCTTGGCTGGTCGGAATGCATAGGCCATGCCGCTATCGCCACTCCCGCTGTAATGCTCTCGATGCAGGAATTCCAGCCGCAGTGGCTCATGAAACCTCCTATAGAGGGATGGGCCAAGATTTGCGGCTGCGGCGCCCATTCTCTGACTACCATTCTTCCCTCTTTCTCTCCAAATCCTTCTGGCAGCTCAGCTCTTCTCACCTCCCCATCGAACACGTTGCTTCTATCGGCATCTCTCAACACCCAGAGAAACTTGACCATGCTCCGCTCTAGCCCCTCAGCAACCTCCTTAACCTCCTCATCACTGAAGGAAACTGTGGTGCCGAAACAAACATACATCACAGATCTTGGCTCCTGCTTATCGAGCCACTCTAAGCATTCATGGTGGTGTGGTGAAGATTTAGGAAGGATTGGGCCTACTGCCCAAATTGGCCTGCCCTTGTTGAGCTCCTCACTCCCTAGAACTTCCAAGTATGGCGCTTCCATGAATCTGGAGGTGTTGTAGATATTCCCAGACCTAACGTCGGACGGCTCTGTTTGTGAATAAACAAAACTGGTGGCCTCGTCCGACATCCAATCTTCAAAAGGAGGCAACTCTTTTGGATGTGGGAGAGGGAAGGGAAAGCCTAACAATCCGCAGATGATGGAGATGGCAGAGAAAGCAGAGACACACACAAATTCGTAGGATTCTGCATTTGGGACATGTGCAACGTCTTGGACCATATACGACACCAGAGAGTCGTGAACGACGACCACCCTTTTGAATTTCTGGGCGGTTTCCTGCAAGTAGGCGGCGAAGGGGCCGCGGAGGTTGAGGGTGGATTCCATGGCTGGCTGGAGCTGCGTGGGGAAATTGGTGGTGGAGGTGGGTTTAGGAGGAGGAGAGAGAAAGGGTGGAGTGGGGAAGTCGTGGAAATGGATCTGGGCCACGTCTTCAGGGTTTAAGGCGTTGATGCGAACTCGGGCTTGGCGGTTGTGGAGGGCGGAGCCCGCGTAGAACACCGGGAGGCCGTAGGAGGCGATGAGGCAGGACAGCTGCAGCATCTGGTTCAGATGGCCTTGTGCCGGCAGCGCCACCGCGATCACAGCCACCGCCACCGGGGATTTGGTGGGCTCTTCACAATGATCGCCCATCTTAATTTGGAGAAATAGAAGAAGGTTGTGTTGATTCTTTCGGGTGATGCTTGGAATGACGAGGAAGTTATTATAAAAGACTTTATATGGTTCAGAATTTTTCAATGAGTTTATCAGATTAGCTTCAAAAATAAAGAGTGATGCGTAGTGCTTTTTTTATTAAGCGCGCGTCAAATTTGACCCCGATAAAGAGTGATGCGTACTGCTTGTTTCATTCACAGAATTAATAGCTCATATTCAAAAAACCAATTTTTCGTACACTTATAAAATATAGAAGCCACCCAAATTTCAGATCTTGGAACAGAGAAGATTCCTTGAACGCAATTTAAAATACTCGAATATCTATCAAACTTATTGTTGATTACAAAAACAATTAACTATAATCCTATGTCAGCAATGTACGGTAATTGGTAGCAACCAATATACATGATGGAATGAAATGAAAATAGGAATGCAATTAAAAGTCTTGGTGATTCCTATACTTAATATGCACAAGGATACAAAAAGAACTGGAGCATAATTCCTTGATAACTTGATTTAATCTTTTCTATGATGGGTGTTTTGAAGGACTTGGTGTGTGTGAGATTTTTTTCTCTGGGGGATGAATAGGTCACATATACGCAGGGAGTTGTGTACGTTACTAATTAAGTTCTCAAAAGACAAAAAACTGTTACTCCATAAGTTGAACTAATTCATTCACTTTGTTGCTACCAAAGGTATCAGATAAGCAAAACCTTAGATTGAATTTGAGGAAAAAATAGCTTATCAGTTATGAAACTCTCGTCTATGTTTGCCCTACCTGTAATATTGCAGGATTATCCCTTACCGTCAGCATTGGTTTTATTTTATAAGCAAGGGGGGTATCGTCTACACCCAAGAACATAAAATCAAGATTTCTTTTCTCCAAATTAACGTACAGGCCAAGGCAACGGCAGGATTCAACAGTTCCAATTCAAAGAAATAATTTCAGCATCCGCAAATTTTTCTTAGGACAACTATATTGTCACCAGAGGCAAAGCAAAGTTCATCATCAATCCATCATCAGAACTGAAGCTCTGTGGCTGTGAGGCATCCATTTCCATTTTTTAGAAGCAGCTTCAAATGCAAACAGAAAGTATATAAACTTGCACATTCACAGAAAAATATGATATCTTGCCTAATGTATCAATCCATCTTGAAAAACAAATATCTAAACAGGAACATCAAAAGCTTTTCTATTTCTTCTCCTTTTTTGTTTCGAATATAA
The DNA here is from genome assembly GCA_036873715.1 of Salvia sclarea. Taxonomy (NCBI): domain Eukaryota; kingdom Viridiplantae; phylum Streptophyta; class Magnoliopsida; order Lamiales; family Lamiaceae; genus Salvia; species Salvia sclarea. The sequence goes on along the minus strand of JAYJMF010360595.1, from coordinate 444 downwards.
TTACCTAGAAATCCAGATTCTGTGATGAGTTCATTACTCGCAGAATGGATATATGGTTTTTGAGTTTGATGTATGAATAGTTAAGTCGCCATCTTTTACTAAACTTTCAAATTCTATTTTTGAAGAACTTAAATTAGAAATTATCAAAAATTGATATTGAGACAAATAGTTCATAATATAAATCCGTAACCAAATATGAATAGTCTTTGATGATTTGAGCACATCAGATTCAAATAGCCCGCCATAAGTGTGTTGATAAAATATTTTATTGTAGTAGATTTATCAAGATTGACCTCTTCTATCTATCTATAAAATTATAGCAAAATAAATCGAGCTTATACCTCGATTTTAGGTCCTACGTGGAATTACAACAAGTCTCTAATTCTATTTATCTAAATTTTTCATTTTTATGTATTTTGATGCTTTTTAAACTAATTTTTCAAA
>JAYJMF010360584.1:0-10032 GCA_036873715.1 Salvia sclarea | reverse complement strand
GTGTATTTACAAAAAGATTTTAAACGTCATGTGCAAAACCAGAATTTGACTAAAGTTCGTGTATTTTGGCGCAATTAGCCCTTTAATTTAATCCCATAAAAGGAATAAAGTCTTGAAAGGAAGAGGTTGTAAGTAATGAACGGTATCAAGCAACTTCCAAGGCACTACTCTCCTTTCCTCCATGTGTTATGTACAAAATGTTGTATTGAATAAGTTTCGTAACGAATGTAGAAAATTAAATAAAGTAGATAATTTACCAAAAATGCCGAATGATTAAATGAGGGTGAAAAGAAAAACAAAATATAGTAAATAATAGGTTGTGGTGGCGAGGAGAGGGGTAAAGCGCGCCGGATTTGTAGGAGACAGACAATAAGGAATAGTTTGAACACACACTACACTTTCAACCCTCACATTCTCCAATTATTCACCGTCAAAACTGCTATAACCTTTTTTAAATTTTAAGCCTAATCATTTTTTAACATTTCAATAGTTAATGTGAAAATGTGGAAGATAAGCAAAAATCTTTGGAATCTGTCTTTTTTGGTCAAAAACCCAATCTCAAGTTTACACACAGTATTCTCTGTCGGGTGTAAAAAAATTCTCTCTCTACTCTCTTTCTCGGCTCAAACCCATCATCTGTCAATTTCACGTCACTTTGTGCGTGTGTTGCTTTTTTTTACTGACGCTGTAAAATCTAATGGAGTGAAGTGAAGTGGAGTGGAGTGTGTGTTCAATCTAGTATTTACAGAAGCTGTCCCAACATCAATTCCACCCGTTGTAATAAATATTACTCCCTCCGTCTCGTTAAGTTTGGCATGTAGCTTTTGGGCACGAAAATTAAGAAGGTGATATTTTTGTGTGTAAAATGGTGAAGCCCATTACGAAAGTGATTTTTTTGTGTGTGATTCTTTTGCCATTTTGGATATATGTCAAGACTATTGGGACAGCTTAATAAGAAAATGGGTCGGAGGGAGTACTAACCACATTAATAAATAATACTTATACTAATCCACCAAAAGAAATACTCCCTCTGAATCAATTAGATGACCCTTTTGCCATTTTAGTATGTACCAATAGAAATGGTTATTTTCAAAAATGACAAAAATTTAACACACAAAAACTCAAAAAGATTGGTGGGGCCCGAACAATTTGTACCTTACTACAACATTTCCTTAATTTCCGTGTCCAAAAAGTGTGGGACATCTCAATTGGTTCGGAGAGAGAGTAAAAGAGATTTATAGTACTATAATTTAAGTAAATACTAAGAAATTGGAAGAGAAATAGAATAAAATATTCATAATAATGAAAGAATGAGAGAAGCAGAGAGTAGTGAGATAAAGACGATAGAGGAGTGGAGATGGAGTGAAACGCGAGGGGTTGAAATTGTTGTGTCATCTCAATCTCAAACTGACACCAACTCTCCGTCTATTAAAACCCATCACCACATCTCTACCGCCATACCAACTGCTATTCCAACTGCTGCCCAATCGCAGCAACTCCAGCAAAACAAAGGGACTGCTCACAGCAGCAGCAGCAGCAGAGGCCCACCGATGGAGGTGGAGGTGGAGGGGAAGAAAGAGGGCGAGGCCGAGAAGCCGGCCTCGCCGCCGCCGGTCGCGCTCAAGGAGCTATTCCGCTTCGCCGACGGATTGGATTACGCTCTAATGGGAATAGGCACGGTTGGCGCGATTGTGCACGGCACCTCGCTGCCTCTCTTCCTTAGATTCTTCGCTGATCTCGTCAACTCCTTCGGCGCCAATGCCAACAATGTCGATAAGATGACTCAAGAAGTTTTGAAGGTATGCTCTTCATTTTATTAACATGCCGGAGAAATGGGAATCGCGAATTTGGATTAATTTCTTTCTTTCTTTCTTTCTTTGTGTTGCAGTATGCGTTTTACTTTCTTGTTGTGGGAGCTGCGATATGGGCGTCTTCGTGGGCCGGTAAGATTTTGGGGAAACCAGTCGTAAAAATGCAATCTCTATCACTTTCTCGATTGATTGATGGATTGATTGATAATAAATTGCAGAGATATCGTGCTGGATGTGGACGGGTGAGAGGCAGTCGACGAAGATGAGGATCAAGTATTTGGAGGCGGCTCTCAACCAGGACATTCAGTTCTTCGACACCGAGGTGAGGACATCCGACGTCGTTTTCGCCATCAACACTGACGCCGTGATGGTCCAAGATGCCATTAGTGAAAAGGTAAAAAAGAAAAAGAAAAAAAAAAAAAATTGATCCTTTTATCAACTGTTAAAAAAGAAAAAAGTAAGTTTCTCGTCCAGTTCTTGATTCGGCGTTTTGTGATTGTCTTTTTGCTGCCCCAGTTGGGGAATTTCTTGCACTACATGGCGACATTTGTTTCTGGGTTCGTGGTGGGGTTCACCGCCGCGTGGCAGCTAGCTCTCGTCACTCTCGCCGTCGTTCCCCTCATTGCCGTGATCGGAGGCATCCACGCCACCACGCTCTCCAAGCTCTCCGGCAAGAGCCAGGATGCTCTGTCTCAAGCAGGGAATATTGCTGAGCAGGTGAATTTTTTTGAATTTAGTCTATGAAAATCACAATGTGTGCATTCTTTTGGCTAATGTGGTTGATTACAAAATGCAGACAATAGCTCAAATTAGGACAGTGTTGGCGTACGTGGGGGAGTCGAGGGCGTTGCAGTCGTATTCTTCGGCGTTGAGGGTTGCTCAGAAGCTGGGGTACAAGATTGGATTGGCCAAAGGGTTGGGATTGGGAGCTACATATTTTACAGTTTTTTGCTGTTATGCCCTTTTGCTTTGGTATGGAGGCTTCTTGGTTAGGCACCATTACACAAATGGAGGTCTTGCAATCGCCACTATGTTTGCTGTCATGATTGGTGGGCTGTAAGTTCATTACTCCTACTTGCAGACTTCGATTTTCATTTCATTTGATAATCTCTATCTTTGGTGTTGATACATTTCTTGAAATTGATAGTGCTTTGGGGCAGTCTGCTCCTAGTATGGCTGCATTCGCAAAGGCAAGGATCGCGGCTGCTAAAATCTTCCGTGTGATAGACCACAAACCGGGTGTTGTCTCAAACAGTGAGTCGGGCCTGGAGTTGGAGACGATAACCGGGAAATTGGAGCTCAAAAACGTTGATTTCTGCTACCCTTCGAGGCCGGGGACTCAAATACTTAACAGTTTCTGTCTCACTGTCCCAGCCGGGAAAACAATAGCCCTAGTCGGAAGCAGTGGGTCGGGTAAAAGCACGGTGGTGTCCCTAATCGAGAGATTCTATGATCCCTCCTCAGGTAATGATCCATCACCATAATCATTCCGATTTTCATTTCAAATTTACAATCTTAATAATCGCGTTTTGTGCAGGGCAAGTGCTGCTCGACGGCCATGACATAACTACGTTGAAGCTGAGGTGGCTGAGGCAGCAGATTGGGCTGGTGAGCCAAGAGCCTGCCCTGTTTGCCACAACCATCAAAGAGAACATTCTGTTGGGCAGAGGCGATGCGAGTTTAGTCGAGATTGAAGAGGCTGCTCGTGTTGCCAACGCGCATTCGTTCATTGCCAAGCTCCCGGATGGCTATGACACTCAGGTTAGCTAGATTATGTGTTAATCTACATTATCTTGCATCAAAATTAATGCTTAATGTTGATACTACCAACTCATGAGTGGTGGATTGATTGGATAGAGACCTAACACTTTAGTTAGAGTTCGAAACTTTGCTTTCGGGGCCCCTCTACTGAAATCTCCACCACCATGTTCACTGCACCTTAAATGTTCATCAACTTCACATGCTGTGTGGAAAAGCCATGGATCTCACACAATGCCATGGTCTAAATGGGGTTATTTGGTCAACAAGCACCTAACAATTTTTTAAATAAAGTCAAAAGTGTGGAAATGTTTGGTCATGCATTTAAATAAAAGGTAACATGGTTTGCAGTCAACAATGCCATGTGCACGAGTATTGGTCGGTTTCTGTTACATCTTGAATTTCTCAATTTTTGGAAATTGGTGGTAAGTTAGTCTCAGATGATATAGAAATATCGCCACTAGATTAGATGGTGATGTATAAGGATTTTACCACTTGAGTAGTAAAGATAGTAAAAACTAATACTGAAAAATATGAGCTCAATAGGACATAAGGATTTTGGATTTGATGTAGTGCTTAAATAATGAAAAAACAGTTCAAACATGGCCAATTTGAGGGGAATGTTGAATTTTAGTGTGGACATAATAATATGGAAGAATCTTGTAATGCTAAATGAAAACCAAGTTCCATCTTCTTGTTTTGCACGATCTTTACTAAGTCGATGATGGCAGGTCGGGGAGAGAGGGGTGCAGCTCTCGGGCGGGCAGAAGCAGAGGATAGCGATCGCGAGGGCAATGCTCAAGAATCCGGCAATCCTGCTCTTGGATGAAGCAACGAGCGCATTGGATTCCGAGTCAGAGAAGCTCGTGCAAGAGGCGCTTGATCGCTTCATGATAGGAAGGACTACACTAGTGATCGCCCATCGTCTCTCCACCATCCGAAAAGCTGACCTTGTTGCTGTGCTGCAGCAAGGCAGTGTTACCGAAATCGGGACCCACGAGGAGCTCATTTCCAGAGGCGAAAGCGGCGTGTACGCCAAGCTCATCCGAATGCAAGAAGCAGCAGCTCACGAAGCAGCTCTCAATAATGCCAGAAAGAGTAGTGCAAGGTACATTAGAATCATCCAAAAATTGTCAAATTTGATTGAATTTAGTATTCAATATTTATGTGGTTTGATTCCTCTGCAGGCCTTCGAGTGCGAGAAACTCGGTGAGCTCGCCGATAATCACCAGAAATTCATCCTATGGCAGATCACCTTACTCGAGAAGGTTATCGGACTTCTCCACCTCAGATTTCAGCCTCTCCTTGGACGCGACATACCCTAACTATCGCCACGAAAAGCTCCCGTTTAAGGAGCAGGCGAGTTCGTTCCTGCGCCTTGCAAAGATGAATTCTCCCGAGTGGAGCTACGCCTTGTTTGGCTCCATAGGCTCGGTCGTCTGCGGCTCGCTCAGCGCATTCTTTGCCTACGTGCTGAGTGCTGTTCTCAGCGTGTACTACAGCCCCGACCACGCCTACATGATAAGGGAGATCGCGAAATATTGCTACCTCTTGATTGGTGTGTCATCGGCTGCTCTCATTTTCAACACGCTGCAGCATTACTTCTGGGATAGAGTGGGGGAGAACTTGACGAAACGCGTTAGGGAGAAGATGCTGGCTGCGGTCGTGAGGAACGAGATGGCTTGGTTCGATCAGGAGGAGAATGAGAGCTCGAGAGTCGCTGCAAGGCTAGCTCTGGATGCGAACAATGTAAGGTCTGCAATTGGAGATAGGATCTCTGTTATAATGCAGAATTCTGCTCTTATGCTTGTTGCCTGCACTGCTGGTTTTGTACTGCAGTGGCGCCTCGCCCTCGTTCTCGTTGCTGTCTTCCCCGTCGTCGTTGCAGCAACCGTCTTGCAGGTACAAATAGAGTATTTACAGTTAAGATCAGATCACACATTAGCAACAAATTATGGCCAAAATCACACGACTTCTTTTTTTTTTTAACAGAAAATGTTCATGACTGGATTCTCCGGTGACTTGGAGGCCTCGCACGCCAAGGCGACGCAGCTGGCTGGGGAGGCGGTGGCGAACGTGAGAACCGTTGCAGCGTTCAACTCGGAGGCGAAGATCGTAGGCCTATTCAGCTTAAGCCTCAACACGCCCCTGCGGCGATGCTTTTGGAAAGGCCAGATCGCCGGCAGTGGTTACGGCATTGCTCAGTTCTTGCTCTATGCTTCCTACGCATTAGGCCTATGGTATGCCTCTTGGCTTGTCAAGCATGGCATCTCTGATTTCTCGAAGACCATCCGCGTCTTCATGGTGCTGATGGTCTCCGCCAACGGCGCGGCCGAGACGCTCACCCTCGCGCCCGACTTCATCAAGGGCGGCCGCGCAATGCGCTCCGTGTTCGAGCTCCTCGACCGCAAGACCGAGATTGAGCCCGACGACCCGGACGCGGCCCCTGTCCCGGGTAAGCTCCGTGGCGAGATCGATTTCAAGCACGTGGACTTTTCTTACCCGACCCGCCCCGACGTGTCGGTTTTCCGTGACCTAAACCTCCGTGCCCGGGCGGGGAAGACCTTAGCCCTAGTCGGCCCGAGCGGCTGCGGGAAGAGCTCGGTGATCGCGCTGATACAGAGATTCTACGAGCCCTCGTCGGGCCGGATCATGATCGACGGGAAGGACATACGGAAGTACAATCTGAAGGCGCTGAGGCGGCACATTGCCGTCGTGCCCCAGGAGCCCTGCCTCTTCGGTGCGACAATCTACGAGAACATCGCCTACGGGCACGAGGAGGCGACGGAGGCAGAGATAGTCGAGGCGGCGACGCTAGCAAACGCGCACAAGTTCATATCCTCGTTGCCGGAGGGGTACAAGACGTATGCCGGGGAGCGAGGGGTGCAGCTGTCGGGCGGGCAGAAGCAACGGGTGGCCCTGGCTCGGGCGTTCCTGAGGAAGGCGGAGGTGATGCTGCTGGACGAGGCCACGAGCGCGCTGGATGCGGAGTCGGAGAGGTGCATACAGGAGGCCCTGGAAAAGGCGTGCGCCGGGAAGACGACGATAGTGGTGGCGCATAGGCTGTCGACCATCAGAAACGCGCACGTGATCGCGGTGCTGGACGACGGGAAGGTGGCGGAGCAGGGGTCGCATTCGCATCTGTTGAAGAACTGCCCTGATGGGGTGTATGCAAGGATGATACAGCTGCAGAGATTAGGGCATCACCATGGCCAAGGTGGTGTTGGTTCCACTTCTTCTGCACACACAACACCACCACCTTCCAACTAACTCAACTCTAGCTTCTCTTCCACTTGTTTTGTTTATATATTTTTTTATGTCATATAGCATTGTGGATTATCTAATTATAGCCTTAAGATTGGTCTTAACAAATGGTAAATCTTAATTGTGATTAATAAGGCCTAACTATAGAAGCTTTTGTCTCCAATAAAATGAAAAAGTTGGGGTGATCATGATCATAGGCCTTTATGGTGAGAGTGATTGAGGAACAAAGCGGCATTTATTGAGCAACTTCACGTGGATTGAGAGACTGGTTCGAAAAAGCAAGTCGGACATATAATAAATTATTCAAATTACAATATAATAAATGATTGCCTTACTAATATACTAGTAATAGTATAGAAATATAGTATTTATTTATATTTATATATCTAATTGAATTTTTTTAAAAATAATAATAATTATAAGTTTGATCATTTCAAATTCCATTAATAATTTTTAAAAAACCGAATTTTATTGTGCAGTTTCGACAACTTAAACGACTTGGTTCAATTTGTATTTGATTTGGTTCGATTTGATCAACTTAAAACAACTTACTCCCAGGTTCCATTCCAGAATCAAGTGTATTAGCATATGTTATCAATGAAATACAATACATACATCCAATATATAATCTTAAAATCCAAACTTTTCGCCACATCATCCCAATCCCCTTTAGAATTATTCCATTTTCAATTCTCTATTTTGTGAATTTCTTGGCATTTGATCATTTCAAATTCCATTAATAATTATAAGTTTTGCATCAAATTCCACTTCGGAATTGTATTTTCTCCACGTCATCCACATTCCCCTTAGAATTAATAAAAAGAAATCTTATTTTAAATTAATAATTAATTTTTATTATTTGTTCAGATATCTTTATTTTCTATATTAATAACACAGATCGACTCTTAGTATGGAAACATATTAACTTAGAAAAAACTTTAAAAAAATTTAAAGCGAAACTTTAGTATACCCTAAATTTCCGGTCCAGTACACGTTCCGCAAAATAAACCCTTTTCAGTTCTGGATAACCAAAATATCGGTTCCAGGAACCGACATTATAGACATCCCTTAGATATGATAGATAACAATAATATAAGCCAATTAACCATTTACTCTAAGAGAACTGAATAATATACTAAGATTCAACAACAGTAGAGAAAAAAAAAAAAACTTGCAGAAAGCTACCATTCACCATGGCTAACAGTGATTTTGAGAATCCATAACTGAGAACATAAGAGCACAACAGGAACATCCAGAGGCATGTGTTAACATAAAAGATTACCACCTATTTATATTACTGTGATAAAACAACGGGGAAAAGGCAAGTAAGCTAAACACCTACAACTAACTAATAACGAATTACATGAGATTTGAGATAAATGTGTAGGATACGGCTCTAGTTGAGGGATTTTAACTCTTAAAAGCTTTTAGCCGTTCCGTGACAATATTCTGCAGGAGTGACTCACCATCAAACAAACACGTACGAATAACTTTACATAGCCATCAACTTGGGGCCATTGTCGGGCCTGCCCATTCCAGCCGCTATATCAGCATCCAGTTGCGTGTGAGGTGCAGGACCCATCATTATCTTCACACTGCCAAGGAAATGTCTTAGCATTCTAAACAAAGTAATGAATCCGTTAAGGCAACTAAATGTCCAACAGAATCATGATGGAACAAAATTACATCTGTGAAAAACTATATTTCTCTGCTGAGCTAACGTGTATAACTTGTGCAAATATTCATCTGTGATAAACGATAAGTTCGAATCTAATAAAATTTGATTCTACCAAGCAGCCGGAGATTCTCAAACCCAACACACAGAATCAAGGTGTACATAATCTTGATAAATAATGTTCCAGACTGTTCATTTGAATGCCAAACATCATATACAATTGTTAGTAGCTCAAACAAAAGATCATTCTTGATCATCATGTATAATTATTTGAGTTGGCTAGCTACTGAGTGATTCAACAGAAAACAATTCAGAACAATACACAACTTGGTTAAGTTAGTTATTGGATGTCATTCTTATGAAGTCCCCAATTTTTACAACAACAAAGGCACAAACTATTCTATGCCTACAATTCAAAATCTCAACATTTTTAACTAGATCATTCAACAATGTATTATTTAATATGCTAGATTCTAGATTCTTTGTCCTCATAGGTTTAGCTACTTCAATCATTTTCTAACTTTCTGAACTAAACAATAATGATAAGCCACAATTCTTCACACACAAAGGCTGAAACATGAGGTAAATGATTAATTCAAAGAAGAATACCGCTTCCTGTGCCGTTTGGTCTTGAAATGTTCATCTCTCACAGTCACATTAGCAAAATAGCGACTGCAAAAATGGTAAAAAAAACAAAAAAACTTGAATAACTTGAAAAATCAATATGCTTCAGCCATCAACACAGAGACAATAATGAATTAGAAGATTACTCGCAGTGATAGCAGTAGTACTGCCCCATTCCTGGAAGATCTTCATCCACCGGCAAGGGCTTGCTCTCCCCCTCCCCTTTCTGGAGTTCATCGTAAACGGCGTCGTCGCGTGAGCACTCAAAAGTCAAGAAAATCGTCGTTTTGAACAGAAGCCGAAATCAAACAAGATGAAAACACAGATATTATAAACCAATAAAAGGATATCCTTCACAAGAAATTTGCTGCGCCTAAATTGTTTATGAGAATAACGGCGCTTCTTCACACTTCTGTGGGGGCACTTACCACCCATTCTTGGCGGATTGTGAGGTTGAACCCTAGATGGCGTGGCGGTGGTGAAGCCGAAAGGGTTCGTCTCTGCGAATGAAGGCGTTCTTATCTTTATCCAATCAATCGGGCCAAGGTTAGAAATTCAAAAGCCCATATGCCCATATGTTCATGTTGGGCTTAATTCTTATGCATTCAAAAGCCCAAATCCCCTATGTTCATGTTGGGCTTAATTCTAAGTCATGGTTACACGTAGACGCGCAAGTAGTAAGTAAATACTTAATCTCAACCGTCCGCTAATAAAAAATGGACGGATATGATGAATACTAAATTTCTACATTAATTTAGGTTTTTATTTGAATAACAATAAAATGCGAAAACCAAAATTAATGGTACCAAGATTCGAACTCGGGGAATCCAAACATTATCCTCACCGTTAGATTCTAATTAATCTACGATTGTTATTGGTTTTTATTTTTTTATGTTAAAA
>JAYJMF010360553.1:0-10034 GCA_036873715.1 Salvia sclarea | reverse complement strand
ATTACGAACAAGCGCATAAAATCTACGAACACGCGCATAAAATCAACGAACTTCTCACTTCCTACAATAGATATCTATTCCTACATGAACCAAATCCTATACATATATATAACAACATGTACTTTCAAAATAACTCATTGGGAGCATCAGAAAATGATAAAGTAGAGAACAGCTTGTCTCCCATTACCTTATGGTGTAAGCTAGATAATAATAATATGAAGCTAAAAGCAAGATAAATCAAAATAGTGTTGATATTTTTCAGCCAGATCAGTTCAAACATATTTAAGAGCCACCATTACCAACTAGTCATTATAATATTTTGATGCAAAAGTCACATATTTCTCCATGTGATTGGTAACAGCAGGGTTCTCCATAAATCATTACTTCCACATTTAATAAAATTATGAATGTACACTAGATGATAAAGCCCATCAACGCACATATTCAACAAACATCCATATTATCAACAACGTAATTAAATTATACATTGCATCCATACCACTCTTATTGTCCCCTCCGCCAACAATGAACCAACTCTCTCCAAGTGTGACACCTGCATGGCCAGCACGAGGGCTAGGTATCTCACCCTGTTGTGTTGGTCTCGACCATTCCATCTATAGCATCACATTCCAAATAGGAAACATTAATGGCAACTTGTGTTAGAAATTTCTTTGGAAACCCAGAACCAAAGAGATATAAATCAAGTCATTTATCTCACAGTTTGAAGATTGAGAACATGAAGATCATTAAAGCAAGTTGCATGTGAGCCCCCACCGAAGATAAGAAGGTAGCGATCTGCATGGACTGCAGCAGCATGATCAGACCTTGGAGAAGGTGAAACCCCCCTAGAAAATTGGTGGCCAGCGAGGGCCAAAAGGGATGAGTACATATACAACTCCGATATGTAGCAACATGTGAGACCAACGAGGCTTTGAAATAAACAAGTTCTACTGTTAAAAGAAAACTCTACGTCAACATCCAAAATAGCCCTTCTATAACTCACAGACATGCACAGTATTCATGAAAAACATTCATAGTTGAGTATTGTCTCTCCCTTAAACAATAGTTGAAGAACTGTCAAAGATTTGCAGCAGCTAGGAGTACATGCTCCACCTACAGGGACACTTTATGATAGCCTAACTCTGCTTGACCAACTGAGAAGTGCAAATCACGATGCCTGTTAAGATGCAATTTTCTTTCATGATGGAAAAAACCACATAACGAGTGTGAAAACTATCGGATAAAATAAGCAGGTTATCTCTCAAATACTAGTTCAGAATAAATGTAAACCAATGATACCATCCTGAGGAATCTCCATACATGTCTTAAGTTATCGCGGATAAGAAATCTTACACTGTCTCCATTTCATCCCACGTCATAGTTTCTAAGTCTAGAATGTGCAGGTCATTCAAAAGAGATCTGTTTGCATCCTGCCCACCAAATATGACTAAAGTCATTCCCACAAGGGTCACTGACTGCCCTCCACGAGACACCTACAATGTACAGACAAAAATGAAAACTCAGCTTTGTAGCAAAATTAATTTCAATACAAAGAAGGTTGAGAAATTACAAGCACTGGCAGACATAACTTAAGCTATTGAATTTGAAACATACATGTTTAAACTCCCAGAAACAGAATAAAGAAAGTTGGAAAAACAAAAAACAGGAGCTCAAGAACAACATAAATCTTTAAAACATTATTTAATGAAAAGATTATATAGGCACCAAGGATATATACCGGAGGCTTCCCATAAGTCTTCAAGGTGGACCATGTACAAGTTTGCAGATCGAAAACCTTTACTGTCATAAAAAGTTAATAAGGCATTGAGCGGCATAAATAATCTGAATCTGGAGTCAGGAAGTTGGATTTAGTTGGAAAAGAAAACCCACCGAGGTAGTAACATAGAGAAAAAAGGAGACAGTTAACATTTCGATGACTACATTGCATTGAATAATGTAATAAAGGACTTCACAATTGAAAGAGGGCATAAACCATTTCATAATGACAAACTTCAGAGGCAAGAACAGTTCACGAAGAATGTTCTAATTCCAATACACTTCAACAATAGCATCTTTGAGATAAAAGAACTGCCAATCCTATTCAGATGTTCCAACAAAATGAAAGGATTTTTTTCCAAAATTTGCAAATTGTATAAAATATGAAACAGGACAAAATTACACAGGTATAAACTAGCATGCAGCTCAATACCTTGTAGAGTTTCAGAAGGATCCTTGGTATGTCCAGCTACTGAAAGAAGCTTCCCATCCCATGGAATCTAAAAAGAGAGTAGAACCACGTCACATTCAACTATCTTCTGACTGTAGATAATTTATTTAGTTATGATAGACTTTCATATGGCAGGTAAACCATTAGTTCCGTTCCTAACCAATGAATGGCCAGCACATGGAGTTGTCGTAGCCCCTGTCCCAGCTTGAACTTCAACCCTTGACCAAGTCCAGCTTCTCATATTTAGAACCTAATCCCGAGAGGAAGAGAATTTACAAAAGTCAGGTCTTCAGCAAGCTCAAGAAAAGAGAGCAGAAATTATATATTGCTATTATTGGTGGAATAGAAGTTAATAAGACAAAATTCGAAGAAATTCTATACAGGACTTCAGATACAGCTTATATAGAATTTAAGGAGCTTATAGACCTTTTTTTCTTTATTTTGGATACCAGCTATGTGAAACTTGCCGTTAACTTACTTTATAAGCCATAATACACAGATATGTGACATATAACATACAGGCACAAACGCCAATATTGCAGTACCTGGATATCACTTAGGTAACGACCATTGTGGTTTCCACCAAATATATACATCTTATCATCGATGACCGCTGCCCCATGCTGTGAATCCATAAAACCATATTAACTTCTAAACCAGTATGCGTGTGTACTACATATATAAAACAAATACATGCAAAGAAAAGTAATATAAATTGAATTCCAATTTCCAATACCTCATATCGGGCTTTTGGACGTGTGCCAGATATTGGAGGTGATACCCACTGGTCATAGACATTAACTGCTCCAAGTCCTTCAGACACAACATCTTTATCCTGAGTTTCTGAAAGGCTACCATTTTCTGTAGAAATAGTCTTTGACTCTACTATGGTGTTTCCATTATCAGAGGCTGCCACGGCTTCTGTTTTATGCTGAGCCACCAGAATGAACAAATGAAAATTCAGGGTCTGAATTTAGATTACAGAAGCCATGACAGCATAAAAGAGTTTAAGAAAGATATGCACTCTTCATCTGCAGACATACTACGGATTTCACCATTTGTTTATCTCTTTTTCTTCCATACAAGAAAAGACAGACAATGGTTGGATTAAGATTGACGTGGAGTGCTCAAGAAAAAAGGGGAAGGGAAAAGAAAAGCAAAAGGAAGGGAACATAACTATAAAGTATAAAAGAAATCCCGTAAAACGAGAGTGGCAAAGTATCTGTAACATGATAAAAATAAAACAGATAGAAAACCAGAAATTGTAATAATAACGAAGCAAGCATAAGTTACAAACATATAAAAAACCATGATTTCTAGAAACAACAGTTAAGAAAATAGGAGAGAATGAGTACATAACATAATTAGAATATAACGCAACAAGATCCTTTCCCCGAATTTTCATCATAAGTGGGTGATATCAACATAATCTAAAGTTAACTGCAAGATGATACTTCATAGTGGAATAAATATACCACAAGCAAAGCAGAAATTCAGCAAACTTCAATTTCCTATTAGAGAATTGTATAGCATCAGGCTGAAAGGCTTGTCACAACATAAACAAACATATAAAAGTTCCAAGTTACAAATGCTCAGAATATTTCCGCCAACCATACCAAGAAAATATAAATCAACAACTAATTGGAGATGAAGAAACAAAAGACCATATTACAGAGGTGGCTAACATTTTAGATACTTACATTCATTTCTACATCTATAACAGGCTCAGCAACAAAATCTGCAACTCTAGAATACCATCCTGGATCTTCTTCCTGTTCAGACATTGGTACATTTAAACACCCTAAAATGTTTACATATGAGATTTAGTAGATTAAGTTTATATGAACCTCCAATATTTTGACGAAGAGGCGCATAGCCTCTGTAGAAGCCATGTTCCCAAGGCCATTCCAGCTACAGAAACAAGAATCAAAGTTAGAATTTTGGAGATAACAACAACATGCACATTATATAATTTCAGAGCAGATGCCCGTCTAACTGATCCAACATGAACAATTGAACATATATTGCAATATAGTTATATGCAGAACTAATTTGAACATTTGTATGCAGCAAAAATATGAGTAAATATTGATGTAGGTGTGTATAATTGAGCTTAGTAGAAACTGTTGATTCCAGAAAAAATGAGAACAGGGACCAGGTTGGAGCTTGCAGTGTGAGTCAACAGTGTGCCAGACTAGGCCACTCAAACCCAACTGATACATCTAATAGTTACTATCCAAGATAAGCAAACTTGATGAAGGCAAGACTTAGTTGTCAGCGAGTTTCAAGCAAAACTGTAAACCAATTCTCGAATCAATGAAATCTGAGACTTAATGCGATAATGGCATTTACAGTAAGCTCCATTCGATCTAGAATTCAACATGGCCATAAGGAAAAAAGCAATTTTCCTAGAAGAATACGTCCAGCATATTTTTGATATAGCTACATGCTTGAACATCTTGAAAAAGAAAGGAAGACAAGCAAACAACTATTATTCATAATATTAATATATAATAAAGTTAGGTTCAAATCTTCCTCTATAACTAATCCATTGAAACTTTTTGCAACTCTAATATAAAAGAATTCTAGTATTTAAAATTCACTTCAGGAATAATCACACCCATATCCTTTCCTCTCTTCTTTCAAAGAAAAATAGAAGCACGAGGATTAGAAGATAGATTAACTGGTTTCTCTTAATTTGATTTTCGTAATCTGATCTTTAGAGATCTCATATTCAATTCAAACATGGAAGAAAAGATAAATTAGTATTTAAAACCAGCATATTTTCCTGGTTATCTATCATCTCATTTGTTTTCAAGTGAAATGAAATCTATTTCACCATATACTAGATGTATAAAATTACAGGCAAATTTAACATCCCGTCAGTTCATAGATTCATTGCTATTTTTGCTCAAACTCTTTCAGTACTGTTTTAGACCTCGTCATACACAGAAACATGAGCATGAAGTAATTTTTTAATAATAATAATAATAATATAATTGAAGGAACAAATATAGCCCAAGACTGTAATTTAGTAAAACATAGTTTAATATCATATTAGTCAACTACTATAGAGTCCGATCAAGCAAACCTTGTCCATTTGCTATGCTCAATGGGATTCCAAGCTCTAGGCTTAGGAATGTTGCAAGGCCCTACAGTTGCCTGAGACCATAAAATACAGTATTTAACAACCAAGAGTTAGCAAAGGATGAAGTGCTATACAAACTGTAAGTTTAAACAACAAAATGCCATACTAAAACTTAAACAACCATCTTATAAACAGGTCTTTAGGTGAATAAGAAGTTAAACCATGAAAGCGTAAACATACTAAAGCAAAAGATTTTTCACCATTTAAGTACAAATTCACATGTCTCTTGGAATGATTTTTAATTCAATGTCACATTTGTCCAATACTCCCTAAAGTGAAAACAACCTATGCAGTCAAACATAATGCAGAAAATGAAGCCAGTTTAAATGGTTAAAGTACAGATCGGCACAAGCAACAAAGTAAACAAAATATCCCAGAATAATTAGATACTCAATGCATATAGAACAGTTGTTCTCAATTAAATTATTAAACCAGTCGAAAAAACCACTTAGTTGGAACTAACGAGAACAAAACTGAACATAAGATGGTATCTAAGTTAACCTCTAGAGCAGCAAAAGAAAAGCAATTCATCAACTAATTCTGTAAATGATAGGATCGCAGATGAAAATCAGTGTTATAAACTAATTCTGAGTCAAGTGAGCCAATATTTGGATTAAATCCTACAACCAACACACTTACTAGATGGAAAACCAAAAAACCACATGCAATACTGAACAAGAAACAAGCATGAATTAGAGGAACGCATTGATAAAGCCAATTTCATGCACTAAAAGAACATTATCAAAAACGCTGAACTAGAGAAAATATGTGGAGTCTATTTCAATTTGCACAAAGTTTCAAACATTGAAACAATCATGTGAATATATAGATCCAGACCTATCTATGAGTTATAAGCAAATATGGCATGTTCTTTAGGTTTTTCTTGAATCGTATATAACAACTAAGATACTAAACAAGAAAAGAAGCCTGGCCGGGGAGGTGGATCAAGAAAACTGAACAACAAGCTGATCGGCTTAAATGTGCACATACAGTGAATATTACAAATAACTAATTGGTCAAATATCCAATTTGGGGGATCATAAGTTTTGCAGAAGAAACTGCTAACAGATCAGTCAGAATAACTCCTAACACTCAAATACTTGCAATTCAGCATGCAATCATAAATATTTGGTAACAATTTGCCTGGAAACCAGCCAGAATCTCAGATGAACAATCAACACAAGTGGATCAAACGAAATTGTATCAATTAACTGAGCAGCAAGCGGCGCATGCGGAAGTGCGACTAAGAAGAGACCGAATTAGGCGAAGCTAAGACCTGCTGATACAGCGCGTAGAGAAGCAATGCCGCATCATTGGAGAACTTTGAGGCGACGCCTTTAGCAGCGGAGGTAGGAGATCCGCCGAAGCCGACGTATGAGGCCGCCGCGTAGAAGCGTTCCGGATAAGCGAGGCTAGAACCTCCTCTGGCCATCGCCGCCACCGCCGTCATTTGAGAATTCTCCGATCAGAATTCGAAATCTCAGATCGGTGAGAAATGCAAATGGTGGGAGCGTCAGTAAATATGTCGAAATTAAGCACGGGGGTTATTTGCTATATATATTTGGCGAACTTTTTGAGCTAATGGTTTTTGGAGTCTAACCAAGATGTTACTCATAATTATAAAACCGCCCCTTATCTTTTACAAAACTCACTTACAAGTCGGGGGTCGTGTAAGAAGAAGATATGGGCAAAAGCGAAAAGAGGAAATTGCGAAATGAGAATTTGCCGAATTTATACCCTTTTCTGTTTCCCGAAGGAAACGCGCAGTTATAATCCAATTTTAGGCATGGGTCAAGCCAAATATTGTGCGCAATGACAGAATACGCTGCCCACTTCTCTTCACAAATTGGTTAAAATAAATAATTATGCTACTCCCTCCTACACTCCTTCCCATAAGTGTTATCCTCTTTCTATTGGAGTATTCCATAGTTATTGTCCACTTTATTTTTGGAACACCTTTATTTATTCATACTATTTTCAATAATATATATTTTTATTATAATTTTATACTATTTTACACTATTTTTTCACTTTTTTATCCTATCTCAAAGAAAAAGAGGACAACAACTATGGGATTTAGGGAATATATATTTACTCCACTAAAATCTTAAATGTTAGATAAATCTAATAATTATGGGCACATATATATTAATGTATATTGCTATTATATTATATATATACTAAAAGTTATATTTATAATTTGATGAGGGGTCAAATTATAAATAGTGGATAACCTAATTAATTAGGGTTATATATAAGGGATCTGGTCTCCAGGAAACGGTACTACATTCAGTTTTCTTCTACCCCATCAGAAAAAACCTACACAGAGAGAACCGTATTCTTGGTAGATCAAGATCAGAAGTCAACACAACCGATATCGATTCTCAACTATGACATCAGGTTTGTGCTTCCGCTGTATTTATGTGTTCTCGGATTATCGTGATAGAGTTATGGTTGAATTAATTGATTTAATTATAACAAGTGGTATCAGAGCCACTCTATACATGATTCTCTGAGAATTGTTTGATATATATTATATCAATTTGTGGGTTTAGTTTTGACTATTATTCGTGGAACAATAATCGATTTTTTATTTGCAAATTATGACAGTTCGGCGCCCAAAGTATAGAATTATTATGCTAATTATGCCTTCAGTGCGGAATAGTATTGATAACTTATTTGTTTTCCTGGGTGTGGTGTTTACGTTTCTGATCTTCTTTGAATTTGCGAAGAAATTCATTTAGTTATATGATTATATGATGGATTAAGAGTACGGCTTTCTTTAATTTCCGCATTTATGATTCCTAGTTTTGTGGCTTTAGTTATATGCCTATGATTAAGTATATAAAAGGCAGAAGGTTGATGGATTAGGACCCATGACTTATGTTTTCGTGAGTTTTCTTATGTTGATTTGTGAGTTTTCTATTTGGTCTTGGTTGAGGAAATATACATGGCTGAAGCCACAAAAGTTTGAGAATTCTGGTTAAGTTATGGATTAATACAGATTCTAGGCACCTTTTTTTCCATATCAATTGGTACTAATTTTATGGTTACTGTAATCAATTGTTATCTTTTGGTTTTGAAAATCTGGACTCCATTGTGTGAGGGCAATATATGACATAAGGATTTTGTGGATTCCTTCTATCAATTTGTGATAAGGTTAAATTGTGGATAAATTATGACTATAAAGATATTGATTTATGGAATCAGTTTGTTTCCTCGCGTTTTGTTGAACGTGCGGCTAAAGAATATATATTGGACATTATTGGTTATTGCTGTGTGATATAATTTGCTAGCATATTTGGGTTCAATTATTCGGTTTCAGCATTGATACGATAGAATCAATGGTTTTGAGAAGTCATTTTTTTTTTACTTCTTTCAGTTATTTAAATAAATTGATTGAAGCAAAATGTCGCTAAAGTGACCTCTTTTGTGTAGATTGCTTTATTTAAATTATTAAAGTATGGTTATGTTGTGTGTGTGTGATTCATGCATTTATTGATTGACCCAGAGGTAAATAAATAAATGGCAGAATTTCATACACAACTGTGGCGATAAATATGTGACAATTATAAAGTATTTTGATGTGAACAATACATTGATCCAAAGAATGATTTATTGTTTGACACGGTTTATTATCAATATTTGATTGCTACAACAAGAGTACCGTTTACAGTTAATATTATTATCCAAAGATATGATATTAATGTTGTGTTAGATATCTTGAGATGGGATTTAACCACATTTTGGATTTAAATTTAATTATGTACATTAAAGTGAACTTGTTTATGTTTTTTGTTCTACTGCAGTTGGTTCATCTTTTGCCGCCGTAATATCTTCTAACATCAATTATGTACTCATGCTTAATGGGATTAATTTCAAGGAACTCTGCACCTCTCACTGCGGAAAGCACCCCTCATGCTAAAAGGGAATATGAGAGGTGGGGTAAGTATAGTATCCCGAATTCCTGTAGCAGGAATTAGGGTGATTAATTATAATTATGGGCTCATTAATTAGGGATTGCATCCTTAAGAGATATGAACTTATGAGATTAAGAGAAAAATCTCGAGAAATTTTAGATAAGTGAAAAGAATTATGTAGGTGACGAGGTGCCTGGGAAAGCCGAGGTGACGAGATGCCTGGGAAAGCCGAGGTGACGAGGTGCCTGGTCTTCAAAAGCCGAAGAGATGAGGTGTCTGGACTTCGAAAGCCGAGGTGACGAGGTGTCTGGGCTTCGAACGCCGAGGTGACGAGGTGCCTAAGCTTCGAACGCCGAGGTGACGAGGTTCCTGAGTTTTCGAAAAGCTTCTAGAAGCTCTAACCGACTTATAGAGAAAAATCTAAATAAAATATTAATTTTTGAAGAAAAATCTAAATAAAATATTAATTTTTGAAGAAAAATCTAACCATGCTTATCTCACTTTGTCTTCTTATATATATGCCACTATTCATCATCTTCAAGTCATCTTTTCCTCATCAAAATTCGTCCATCTCTTCTCCTCCATAGCCAAGTATTTCTTCTTCCATAAACACCAAATTTCAATCCATTTTTCACTCCAAATCCAAGGAAAAAGCCATATTTAAGGTAAATAATCCCTTTTCTCATGTTTTTAGCTTTCAAAATTGATGAATATTTCTCTTTTAATCTATGAAAATTTC
>JAYJMF010360542.1:0-10035 GCA_036873715.1 Salvia sclarea | reverse complement strand
TTTGTTGACTTTTAAGGTAAAAAGTGAAGGGAATAGTAGGTATTTTTGTAAATATTGAGTTGGGGTGGGGTTAAATTTTAAGAAATGTGTGTGGGGTATAGGCCAAATAAGGAAAGTGGTATACTCTTGGTGGACGCCCGAAATGGCAAAAGTGGTATACTCTTGGTGGACGGAGGGAGTATTACTAACAACTAGCTTCTCCAGACTGCAACATCTTTCACCTAAGAACATCACTATGACACAAAAGCAACTTCTAGCAGAATTTTGATCTCATGCTCTTATTTCCAGTGGCCACATTGGTCTTTATCATCCATATATCAGTCCCTGTATAACACTCCTTAAAATATTGAAACACTCGAAGCATATTTCAACACTAAAAGAAAAGAATCTCAATGAAAAATATGAGCTGCTAAAAAATAATTCACAACTAAAACTACCAGCTTGAGTGTTCTATGACAGACGACACCATTCAAGCATAGCACGTCTAAAGATAATGACTACTTAGAGGCACAAATTTGGACGAGAACACATAAGTATGAGAGATACCTCATTGGATGGAACTTTTAAGCATGCCCTTAGAGCTGGATTCTCCAATTTTTGCAATAGCACTCCAAGACAAGGGAAACCTGAGTGTATGAATGTTAATTAACATGCTTTCTTCAATAGCATAAAATATATTCTTCAGATTTTAACAATTGTTTGCCCTAACAAAGAAAGAGAGAGATCATTTACAAGAAGATGAAGTATAATCACTTGTCATTGTCATATTTAATGGAAATTTACAAGAATATCAACAAATAAGAGAAGGATGTGGTACATAATATCTAGCAAGGTATTAAATTTTCAAGAGTTCAAAAAATGTGTCTACATTCATCTACCTCACTTCTTTCTTAGTATCTGCATCTAATCTTCAAAGTTAACCACTATACCAGCTAAAGCACACAACCCTTTTCATTGAACATGCAAGATTAATTGTCCAAGAGACTAAACTGTATGACACCCTGTTAACCTCTAAGCGCTCACACTAATGTAAGTAAACGTGTAGCATTAATCATTTCAACTCACGCGAATATTAGTCATGCCAATAGTGGTATTACAAATCTTGGAATTCAATTGTGAAGAACACAATTTCTTTGGAAAGCGCCTCACCAGTATATTTCCCATTTTTTTCATAGTCTTCAAGAAAATGAGATACAACTGTCGTTGGAATTACATAGCCAATGTTCTCAACATCATTAGATCTGTATACCTAAAAGAAAGATCCACTGAGAATATGATATTCATAAGAAAACAGCTGATGATGGCCCAAAATAACAGTTGGCATTGCAAACTAGGGCCAATAATTATCTAGGAAAATGATTTAAGAAGTCACGAGGCATGGTACTTTGGAAAAGAGGAGCAGCATAAAAAATTCTAACCTAGAAAATGGACATGTAGAAGAACATTTAACGTCTATGCTCTTACATTCAAAATTTAACTAAAGCCTACCTGAAACGCAACTCCAATGCATTCTCCTTGGTCATTGAATGCAGGCCCACCACTATTACCTAAAAACAATTAGAAAAAGTGACTAAGAAGTACATCATATGAATCAAAATATAAACCTAGACATATGAATGTCAAGACGTTAGCAATATGAATAAAGAATCCATCACCCTATACATATACAAGTTGATCATTACCTAGTTACTCACCAGGATTTATAGCTGCATCAATTTGAACACCAAGTAACTCTGATGACCCATGAGCATATGATGTCACCTGAGATTTATGTCAAGGTTGTCCCTTATACATATGAGACGATAGACTAAATACCAGACTGCAGAGCAGAAACTACAGCTACAATATCTACGACCATCTACTACCAGAGAGTAAATCTCCAGTGCAGCTAGTAAAAAAGATAGAATACATGAATTATATCGATTCACAGTACCAAAAAAGTAAAGAAATAGCAGTATAGATAGGACAAGTAAATCTTTTTCGAGAACCAGATGCAGCCGGCGAGTAAAAGGAAACATTTGCTTTATAAGTTTGCAAGAATCCTCCACAGTATATAATACTTGCAGTTGACTAGCTAGCTACAAAATCTTGGATAAATACCAAGTCAAATATTTATTGAACAAACCTCAATTCTTGATATCACACCCTTAGACACAGATATTGTTTCTCCTCCAAGTGGATATCCGACAACAGTCACAGAATCCTGAAAAATCAATGAGAAAAAAAAGAGAAAATACATAGAGACAAGTGAGAAATAGATCACGAGTCCAGCTGTCTATATCAGAGTTGAAGTGAATAAAAGTAATCCCTTCAATGGATTAAAAAAAAAACTTCCTTCTGCCTCTTTCTGAGCCTGAATTTTGCACTCAGTGAATCAATTAGATATATATAAATCATTTAATTTCCGTTTTCATTTGACATGCCAAAAGTGCCAATATATGTCCTCTCCAGTTGCAGACAAGGAACATAAGACTTGAGTTGGGGAGAGAACGGGCCTACCCACTAAATTTTATATTCATATATGAGGCAAATGATGAAAAAGCAATCCCAAAGGCATTAGCCTGAAAGTAGACAAAAGATAAATCAAGCAAACCTGCAAATTAGGCAAGTTCCCAAGATGAATTGGTTCAGCCCCTTCCCAGAATTCCTTGCTTTCAACAGAAAGCAGAGCTAAGTCACATTCAACTCCTCTTGCTAGAACCTGTAACAATCACTTGCTTCAGGGTAAGCTCCCATTCAAAGATTCAGCATGAGTTCCACTGATATCATTATCAATGGAACAGGGTAATGCGAGAGGAGAGTGTATGTTGCTCAAAAACTAGTCTCTTGAGAAGAACATAAAGGACCTATGCCTTTTGGTTGGTAAAGGTGGTTGTAAATAACATTTATGCCTTCAGCATTATAGAAAAGATATGTATATGAGGACTTTTACTGTGGTGTAGGCCAAATGACATTCGAGGTAATCAAAACAGTGGCATAGTGGAGTCATAAATTCAATCTCAAAGACAGCTACCTTTGCAACATATTTTGTGTCGTCTCCTCTTCTTTTCACTTTCACCTGCAACCGTGAAAATTACACAACAAATAATGAAGACATCTATTTTGCATATGTTGATACGAAACAAGAGAAGAACAGCAAGTTAATGATGTAGGGTGAAGGCAACTGTTTATTCAATAAATTAGGCAAGCGACTCCAATCCAAGCGGTAAAAGGTGTCGATTCAGTCTACTAGAGAAAACTATTCATCCATCTAAAGAAGCATGCATTAGAACTTATGTATTTTATGTGCTCCATTGTATTTCTATCAAGATTCCACCAATAGGAATCATTTTCAATTTGATGATGTATCAAACAAAATATTCAAAAAGACATATAGTGGCAGTGGCATATTGAATTTAAGTTTCAGCATCAGAACTGGCAAGTCCCTTTCCTAGGTTACTTAACTAGGAGCCATATGCAAAATTAGCCAATTCCCTCAATAAAAAACCAAGCTTCTTGTGCTATTGAGTCTTACATAAGCACTAACACAGTGGACAGATCTTCAGTGGTTACCTGTGTATCATGTTCCACACAGTGAGCATTTGTCAAAATCTTCCCTTCCCCAATCATAAAGGCACTGTTCATAAATTATTTTGTTAGGAGGGGAGAAAAGAATATTGAACTTTGACGTGGAATTAATACTAAACTCTAATATTCCTGGAAAAACAAATAATGTCTACGTAGACTCGTGGATACCTTCCAGTACTTGCATACTGTCTTTGCTTCTGCCATGGTAGGGAATAGTCTGGTGCAGTGTGTGTGCAGTAAACCTAAATAGAGGAAGAAATTAGCAAAGAGCTCAAAGCGTATTAGACTTCAAAAGAAATCACAAACATTTGGTCAAGTGTATTTAGTCATGAAATTTATGAAAATATGCAATTATTGTTGAGATGGGCCACTGGCTAACGATAATTAGCAACGGAAAATGATTTTGACCATTGGTTATTTTACATATAATTTGGACAACTCATAGTAACTGTTTAGAATAATAAATATCTCACATGACATTCAACTTTCAAGAGTCATATACACAGTAAGTAGAAAAAGAATTAAATCAATGTAAATTGTAACACAAATTTGGTTAATAAAAGTGTTATCATAGCATATCGCAGGATCGCCCACTTTGACCATGATCTTTTAGGAACGTTTTTAAAATGCAAACAACAACCAAATGTATAGATCGGTGCATATAAAGCTATCATGCAAACCCAGATTGACTCTTCTGCAAGACGAAACACAGGCTTTATAAAACGGGAGCAGATCTTAGAAGTCACACCATTCTAACTGAGACAGGAAATACAAGATGTTTACCTTGACAACAGCATTGAGGAAAGCAGCACCTTCAAGATTTCCCGTCTCTACCTGGGACAGATAACTGAGTAGGCTTAAGGAACTGAACCAGTGAACCAGTGAACCAGTAAAGCTATGTTAAAAATGCAATAGAAAGGTGATCTATTTACCTAAAAAAAATGCAATAGAAAACAGCAGAAAAAATGGAAAATGAAATCAATTAAAATAATAACAAGAACGTGAAACATAAACCATGATAATCAGAAACAGAACCTAAATGAAACCAATTGCGGAGAAGATTAAAATAATCAACATATTTATGAAAGCTTCAAGGTAAACTGTAGGGTCTTTTTATAAATATCACAAAATTATATGAACAATGATACAACTCACTATGTAGCATCAGTTTTTATGTATATCGGATAAGGTGCATACATATTGATATCACTATCCTCATCGTAAAGAGTATTAATTGTGCCAGAAATGAAAAGGGAGAATGAAATACTTGATTTTATTATATTTTACATGTTTATCTCTTTATCACCCTTCCTGCCAAAATTATGACAAGTGAGACCAGATCGCATATCTACAATTTATAATTGAACTAGCTGCTGGAAAATACGTCTCTGTATCACATATCACGGCATCTTTACATTTAATTATTCAGAAGAGCATTTTTTATAAAAACATGCCCGTAGTTAATAGACTTCACTTGGAAGAGGATTCTGGGACTGGATATCTGTCTAATTACCTGTTCTTCCACTGAGTCAACCACATCTCCCTTTTTCCCTTTCTTTTGTATGCCGAATGACTTAGGGGATGACAGTTGGGTTCGTCCTGTTGTAACCCTAGTATTTTTTCCTCCAGCATTTGAAGGAAGATATTCATCACTTGAACTTCGTCGAGATGTCTGTGATTTAGCTTCACACTGAATTCAAGAGAACGATATGAAGATGCCACATTGACATTAATATTATGCGTTAGGGGGACAGATTGTGCTAATCTTAGCCTCTTTCAAAGAAAAGTATCCAACAGTAAATTATATAACAAACCTCACACATTTGTATTGTACATGATAGCCTCTACAAAAACGATGATGGAAGATAGCTTAGTATACTTTTGTGTTTCTTCACTGATGTTTTCTATAACAAGCAGCTTATATTAGGTTACACCTCTTCAAACAGCAAATACTAATCAGTGAATGTTCCCCATAATTCTTTCTTTCATGCTCGCTTCTTGCGAAAGTATTGAACTTTACATACTCTCTTTCATAATAACAATACTGCTCATCTAAAATATAAAACACCTCGAACAAAAATAAACATAGCAACACCTAAAACGAACCCTACCTAATTTAATTTCCCGCTGTGACAACTCAACAAATTCCATGTATTTAACACTTAATTTCTCATTTCCTCATTCAAAATAATACATATTCAACCAAATTCACCACAAATCACATTAGCAAGACTTCAGCCAGTGGCTGCTTTGCTTTCCAAGCTCCCACCGTCGTTACTCGACAAATTCATGGCTCTGATAAATGCCATTTCCCGGTCATTTGCAGTAAATAACAGTTATCACAAAAAATACCTAAAGAAGCAAATCAAACATCGCATTACCTCGGCGGTGGATTTAAGTAGTGATTTACTGGCTTTCCCTCTAATGGGATAATGATTCCGATCCTGAGATGATTTTGAAGCGATAGATGAATGAGGTGTGCATGATGCACGGCGGATAGGGTTGGAGGTTAAGGAGTGGGTGGAGACGGCGCTGCCGCCGCCGCCGCGGGAAGAGAACCAGCAGCTTGCAGCTGCGATTGACATTTGGAGAGAGACTGCGCTTTTGGATTTGGTGTTTCCTTATCCTGCTACTTTTGTAGTATTAAATTATCCTAACCTCAGATTTAGCCACTCCTTTTTGGCGCCTACTCTTCCTAGTAACTATAACTTCAAAAAACCCGATCAAAGTATACAAAAATGAGAAAATATATTAAAATGGCATTTTTTATTGTATAGAAAAGATAAAAACTATTGTTAATATTAAAAAGTAAAAAATACTAGTTATTTTTGTATTAAATTACGTATTTGGCATGATTTATATAAATCCGTAAAAACTCGCGAATCAGAGTTCTAAAGAATTTCACGAGTCAACAACATCCAACTCGTAAAATGTCACTTTAATTTCACAAATTCACATATACAAACTCATAAAATGTACTATTTACCTTTGATTACACGAATTTGCTTTGCAAAGCAAATTCGTGAAATCAAGGGAAAATCAAAATATGACATTTCACGAGTTAACAAATATGACTTCGTAAATTATTTGTTTTATAGTATAAAATTTCATCCGTTACACGAATTGTAAGAATTAATATTTTATAATCTTATTTATTTGTATGTATTTTTATTTTACTGTCTTAAAATTTGTATTTTAATAAACTAGTCGTCATTTAATTAAAAACTTAGTTTATTGATAATTATAAAAAAAATTATGTATTTATAAATGATACATTATTTTATTATTAAATTTATTTGGGATATTTGTAATCGTGAAAATAAAAGTTGGTGTATAAATTAGGATTTCAGTAGTCGTGAAAATAAAATATAGTGATTATAAATTTCAGTAATTACAATATTTTAAATTTTTATTTTATTTTGAGGTAAGCAATTAGTGTATTATTTCAAACAACTAAATTTTTTTGTCTAAAAGTATTACAATTCACATATATTTAATTTATGGTTAATTGCCGTTAAATACACGAACTTTGGTTGAATTATGGAATTGCATGTGAGCTTTTATTTCTTCCACGCAATACATAAACTTTTATTTTTTCTGAATTTTTCCACGACGACCAATTCCGACGAAATCGAAAATGAGTTGGACATTATATGTGTTAATATCGATGAAGTGGATAATTAACTGCCCAAAATATTCCCCCTCCCAATTCTCTCTATCGTCACTTTCCGCCTCACTAACAGACGGTCTACCACCACCGCCCTTCGCGGCTCCGCTACACTACCACCACCATTCGTGTAGTCACCGGATTCCGACATCGGCGGCGGCGGCTGCCGCCCATACTACTGCAGCTTCCTAATCACCTCCCTCTTCATGTAGCCGAGCCTCGTACCTCCAAACCCACATGCTCCATCGAGCAGCTTTACGTCCCCGCCCTCAACACCTCTGCTGCCGCCGCCGGCAACAACTGCACCATCTCCTTCGACCTCAAGCTCGCCAACATCTCCCTGACCTTCTTCTACCTTGCCGCCAACTCTTCTTCCCTTGCCGTTGTCGCCAATTACAGCGTGCCGAAGTTCTACCAGGGCAACAAGAAGAGCGGCCACCGTTGCACGCTAGTGGCGGCAGTGGAGAATGGATCGGCAGTTGGAAATTTGATTCCAAACTCATATGAAATTCCTAATTACACCTACAATCCCAATTAGGGTAAAGAATAATACACCAGCCGCCTCTCAGCGCTTGCGTTCCACGAGTGCGGCAGCTATGGAGAGCGAGGCGATGAGGAGGTCGGCGTCGATGCGGCGGACGGCTGAGGCCGGAGGCCAAAGAGAGAGAGAGAGAAATGTGAGTTTGATTAGAATGTAACGGACGTTATTCCAATTAAGCCCATCGGACGTTTTGTCCACATTGGATTTTCGGTAGCCAATTCAGTTTCGATTTCACCGGAGTTATTAGATCATGTGGAAAAATTCAGAAAAAATAAAAGTTTATGCATTGTGTGAAAGAAATAAAAGCTCATGTACAATTTCAGAATTGGGTAAAAATCGTGTATTTAGCGGTATTAACCATTTTAATTCAAAATGACTGGAAAGATATATTATTATTTTACCAGCTAGCCTCCAATGGTGGCATGTAGTTTCTAGTTTTTATATGTCGCATCATTTTGAAAATTCATCTACTTTTTTCTTCCAATAGTGAATCTAGTTTCTTAATTGAGGGTCCCACTATAATACAAAATAAAAAAGTAATGCGAAGGATAAGAAAAAAGGAAAAGGAAAAGGATGATGCAAATCCTATAAAACATTAATTTTTAAAACCTTTGATTGGAAATTAATAATTGAACGGGGTATGTATGGTACATAAACGACGTAGTTTGAGGTGGGAGATATTTCGACAGTTCTTATCCGAAACAAAAGAAAAGGCCATCTCATCTCTCTCAACTAAAACATCAATTTTCCCGCCACCATAAAACTTCCGATCTCCAATTCCTGAAAGGAGAAAGGAGCAATTCAGCCGGGAGCTGTGAAAATGGGAGTTGTGGTTTTCACTTTGCCAACCCCAAATCCAATCATCAACCGGATGTATAAATTCGCCAAGATAGAATCTCCAATCAACAATCTTCAGCTCTGCCGGAAATTCGGTGTCAGAGTTCCCAACACTAACACTAGAAGACTTCGTTGCTCGATTTCTGGGAGAAATGACGACGAAGAACAGATGGATTCGCCTCAAGAACTCAGGGTTCCTAGCCATTGGCTGGAGCCTTCTAGAGCCGCAGAGGTAAATAAATCACTGTTACTGTTAGTCTCGTCGTAGCTTCGTTTTCCTAGTTTTGGCACTCGTCATAAGATAAAATCCATACGAGTATAAATAATCGAGGTCAAGCCACAACTTTGGTAGTAGGCACATGCCTCAATTTCATACGATAAGATGGGAATTGAATTAACCTTCCCATTTTATTCTTATTTACTGCTGAAAAAATAACGCCAAATAATTAGAGGAACGAAATGAATTGTAATTCCAACATTTCAAAAGTTTTGCCCAACTCTGAAAGTTATATACTATATCCTTGTTGATGTAAATCTTCAAGTTGTACACCACTCTCTTGGCAAATCCTAATTATAATGTGACAGCATTTGAATGAAGCCATTTTGGCTTGAAAGATTGTTTCATCAGTGTTCTCTTTCTACGTGCAGGAGTCGGCGTGGCTGAGAGCCACGCTACACAAATGGTTGGACGACGAGTACTGCCCTGAGGCGACCAACGTAGAAATAAGCAAGATTGCTGCTGATTCGTTCTACAAATCATTGGTGGAAAAACGAGCTGATATGGGAGATATTCTGTTGAAAATGGCTGTGGAGTTGGAATCCATATCTTACCAAGATAGCTTCCATGGAGCATTCTCCTCGGCAAATGCAGCGGTCAATCTCATTGTTGAACGAATAACTTCTTAGTATGAATATTTATGATATGATGAGGAATTAAAGGTATCATTAGAAAAGTACTCTACCTTCTATGTTCTTCAACTTTGTTATGTTAGTTTCTATTCCAGATTCCTCATGGAGAAAAGAAAGGAAACCCCAAAATTTAGGTCATAAAAAATATGGGGCATTCCGAGAATTGAACTCGGGACCTCTCGCACCCTAAGCGAGAATCATACCACTAGACCAAATGCCCTATTCATGTTCTTTATTATGAATGCACAAAATTTAACAAAACATCCAAGGTGGTGATTGGTATGATGGAATGGAGGTGGGAATGAAATGGTGATTCCTATCTCCATTCCATTGCTTGGTATAATTTTTTCATGGGAATCAACGTTCCTTTTGAAATTACTATTCCCCCTCCATTGGGAATAATCATTCCTTTCAAAATACATGGTATTATCCATTCAATTCCTTCATTGATTCCTCCTTGATTCCTTCATCAAATTCATAATTCATATATTAACTATTCCTATTTACTTATAAT
>JAYJMF010360481.1:0-10045 GCA_036873715.1 Salvia sclarea | reverse complement strand
TTATTATTATTATTATTATTATTATTATTATTATTATTATTATTATTATTATTATTATTATTATTAGGGTTTATCCACTTAATATGAAATGGGCCGGTCGAAACTATTGGCCCAAAAACAGATGGGCCGGGCTCACATTGATAATGCTGAGCCTACTCTATTGGGCCCAAATATTCCTCAAACACAAAAATCATATTGAAAAGCATAGGCAATTTTCACTACTATGAAACTCTCAAATTCATTAATCAAGCCAAGAACAATATGAGGTGTTGGTGTTGTAGATTGAGCTACAAGGTTATATTTTTCCTATGTAGATTATTGAATTCTCGTCGTCACAAAAAGTAGTCAATCGCGGAAATAAATTTGAACCATCTTCTCTTTCAACGAATTTTCTAATTGACAATATTTCAATCTCATGCGCAGTGGCGAGCGCAGAAAAAATTGGTGGCATATATGGGCTTCACTGTTCTACCCGACATTGAATTTTCACCGAGTTAACAATCAATTCACTCGTGGAACGCCAAGAACCATTATTGTTAACAATATCCATGTATTTTAAGTCATAGTTTAAATTAAAAATACTACATTTTTCAATTTCTTTTGTTTTTTCTCCACGATTTCAACACCTCCTCATCCTCTACCTTTCGATAATTCAATCTTAGCGATGTCGGCTCAGGAGGGGCTCGACATAAATTTTGAGAATCCTCACAAATTTTATAGTAATGAAAAAAATATGGGTTGGCGGGGGCTTAAGCCCCTCCAACCCCCTTCCTGTATCAAGAATGCCATCGTATCGTAAATAGAGACGATGGTTGGCTATGTCTGAGCTCTTGATCAAGATCTCTCTCAATTAGCAATATCAAGAATGATGGAAAGAAAATAGTACAAAATCTTCTATGACGAAATTAATCAAATTAATTCATCAAAGAAAGCATAATAATAGTTAATAATACTTCGAATTTTTGGAGAGAGAGACTTTAAGGAGAAGTTGAGTTCAGCCTGAGAGATGTGATGATTATAGTAGAATTATAGCATTAATTGTGGGATGTGAAAAAAAAGTTAATTTTCCTTGATCAAGAAGACTAACTTTAATCATGCATACACATATATTAAAAGGTAGCCCTACATTCAATCATTTTTTTCCCGTTTGCTGGATTCACATTCAAGCATCCTATGCATATAACTTATTTTTTATTTATTTCTTTCTCATCTATGTTTGTGCATGAAATAAATGATCAACATTTGTACATTATTTTCACACATAAATAGATACGATTAGTATATGTAAACATAAAACACTATATCTAGTTAACTCCTCTTTTTTTAGTGTTAATTTCATACAATGTTATGTTATATGTTTGAAGAAATATATGTTATCATGTCATTATCTCTTTCCAACAAAGGTCAAAAAAGAGGGTCGAAAAAAGGTAAACAAAGATACAAAGCTGGCCAAAAAGATAGAGAAAAAAACTCATGCACAATAAAACAGCAGTTGAGAAGAACAATGTGGCAAGAAAATATTGATTCACACAATAAATCACCACTACACCTAATTCTTTCTTCATCAACAATTTAGAATTTATCCCAACAAATGCAAAGATTGTTTTTGTCTTGTGGGGGTGTTGATGATTGGATGGGTAGGGTAGGGTGGGAGCAAGGTATGCTTTTTTTGTCTCTCTCTTTTCAATATTTTGAATTGGATATCTAAATATATTATAAAGAATTTGACCAATATAATGCTCGAACCGATAACTAGTAAGTGGGACTTGAACCAATGACCTCTTAGAAGAGAGAAAGACTTTGGTGCCTCAGCTTTGCCACTTCGAAACGAGCCAAGGTTTTCGATATTTAAAAACTTATGACAATATGGTCCCTCTCTCTCAATCATCACTCATGATCACTTGTCCCCAAAATAGCTCAATCTAACAAAGCATGCAATGTAACGGTCAAAAGCTCACTTTTTTATTACTTCACTCAACAGCTTCACCTCTCATTGCTCTCTTCTTGCTTCCTATCCCTCTCTCTCTCTCTCTCTCTCCCCAACAACTGAATAGCATTACCATATCTCTATGATCAACTGGTTTTCTACTTCAAATCTGCATCTAATTTCAAGCATTTCTATTTTATGGAGCATCAATTCTTGAACTTGCTTAGCTTATTACTATTCCCAGCATTCATCAGGCTCACTCTATGCTACCAAGATGGTAAATGATTTCCCTCTTTGCTTTGATTATGAATACTCATTCAATGTGTTAAAAGACAATATCTTGAAAAATGATAAACTATTTCACAACGGATGGAAACAAATGTGTGTTCAATTCATACATACCTTACAAATCTGTTTCCTCTGCTGCTTTCACTACCAAGATGGTAAATGATTTTCCTTCTTTGTTTTGATTATTGATACTCATCAAATGTCTTAAAAGATACTATCTTGAAGCATGATCAACTTTTTCATAAGGGATGGAAAGCAAGAAAAGTAGCAAATGTGTGTTGAATTCATACATACCTTACAAATCTGTTTCCTCTGCTGCTTTCACTAGGATTCTTGAGTATAACATGTGGCGGAAACACGAGCTATGTGGACTCGTCCAACGTTTCGTGGACAGGAGATGGGAATTATGTGAGCAAAGGAAAGGTGAGCAGTGTTGTTTTCCCGGCCTCGAGTGCGACCAGCATCCCTCTCCGATTCTTCCCTGAATCGTCGGGGAGAAACTGCTACAGGCTGCCATTGCCATTGTCATTGCACAACACTTCATCTCTGGTGCTTGTGAGAAGCAAATTTGTGTATAAAAACTATGATGGCCTTGCAAAACCCCCTGTCTTCTCTGTTTCTCTCAGCACAGCCATCACAGCTACGGTTAATCTTGCTCACACCGATCCTTGGATTGAGGAATTCGTGTGGCCGGCCGATAAGGACGTGCTGCCCTTTTGCTTCCACTCCATACCGAATGGTGGATTCCCGGTTATCTCGTCTCTTGAGCTTCGGCCTCTGCCTCCGGGGGCGTATGCCGCTGCATTGGGAGATTGGAGCAGTAAGCTTATGAGGAAGGCTTATCGCATCAACTGTGGCTATGTTGATGGACCACTTAGGTAAAATGTTAGTGTGTGTTGTGTGTGTTTTGTGTGTTTTGGTTGTGTTGAGGTGATGATGATTGTGAATTTCTTGGCAAAAAATGAAGGTACCCCCTTGATCCATATGATAGAATATGGGATGCTGATGAGGATTTCTCGCCTTACCACGTCTCGTCTGGCTTTGACATCGACAGCAACTTCAGCCTGGCCGGGATCACGGAGAGCCCCCCATCTGCTATACTTCAGACGGGGCGTGTTCTAGCCCGGTGGAACAGCCTCGTGTACCATCTCCCTCTGGAAAATCTAGGAGACTACCACGTCGTCCTCTACTTCGCCGGCATTCTGCCTGTCTCCCCCTCCTTCGACGTGCTAATCAACGGGGACGTCGTGTACTCGAACTACACGGTGGCAAGGTGGGAGGCGAGCAGCCTCGTGTTCACCCTGAGAGGGATCAGGAGCTTGAACATCACTCTGAAGGCGATCGCGTACTACCCTTTGGTGAACGCTCTCGAGGTTTATGAGATTCTTGATGTCCCTTTAGAGTCTTCTTCGACTACAGGTTTGAGGCTGCATTTCTTGAGATTCTTGATCTTCTTCGAGTGAGACGTGTGAGAAAACATCGGTGTCGTTTGCAGTTTCGGCTCTGCAGGTTATACAGCAGTCCACGGGGAGGGATCTGGGGTGGCAAGATGATCCATGCTCTCCTACACCATGGGAGCACATTGAATGTGATGGAAACCTTGTTACTTCACTGTATTCCACCATTGCCAACTATCTTCTTTTTCTTGTTTCCGCATTGAAATCTCCAAGAAATGATGAAAATATTGGATTTCTTGCAGTAGGCTTTCAGACATCAACTTGAGGAAAATCAGCCCTATATTTGGTGATCTGGTGGATTTGAAAGCACTGTAAGAACACCCTCTCTTGTCACAAGAATTTCCCAACATTTGCAAGATTTGATTTTGTGGTGATTTCAATTTTCAGGGATCTGCATAACACTTCTCTTGCTGGAGAAATACAAAACTTGGGAGGCCTTCAACATCTTGAGAAACTGTATAATCTCTTCCAAAAACTTGTTTTCTTGCAAATTAGTTTCTTGAAAGAAAAAAAAAACAGTTTTTTTTATGATTGTTGCAGGAATTTGAGCTTCAACAGGTTAACAACATTTGGTTCTGAGCTGGAAGACTTGATGAACATTCAAGTTCTGTAAGTGACTCAAAAAAGAGGTTTCCACCTCCAATTTTCACTCGATGGGAACGATAAAAAAGGATTGAAAAACGCGATTTATGTATGATGCAGGGATCTGCAGAACAACAGTCTGCAAGGAGAAGTACCTGAGAGCCTGGCAGAGCTGAAGGATCTTCATCTCTTGTAAGCCGATTTCTGCTGCTAAAACAGCTATTTTCTAGCAAAAATCGCGCTTTGATTAACTCGTTCTCTACAATTGAAGGAATCTGGAGAATAATAAGCTGCAAGGGCCACTCCCACAATCATTAAACCGCGAAAGCTTAGAAGTCAGGTGATTGCATCACTTCATATACCTTTCTGCATCTGATAAATGCTTACATTTCCTCAATGCATTCTCCGTTTTTGCCTCCCTTTTTTCAGGACATCGGGGAACTTATGCCTCGCCTTCTCGTTGACATGCAACAAGAGCTCAAGCAATTCTTCGCTCCAAACTCCACAAGTCACGATCTTCACCCCAGGGAAGCGCAAAAACCATAGCCATCCGGGCGTTCTACTTGGTGTAGTGGCCGGAGGCGTACTTGCTCTTTTTGCCATCGCGTTTTCAGCCATCCTGTATATCAAGAGAAGGAGAAACGAAAGCACGTATATACCAAGTAAGCCAAGTTCCACACTAATCATAACATGTAAATTTTTTTAAGATATATACATAAAATTTCACTCACACTAAGTGGAATCTTGAATTTCTTTGAAATCATCAGAATCTGAAATAGACATGCATACCTGGGGCTCAGAAAGAGTTTTCACCTACAAAGAGATCAAAGCAACCACAAACAACTTCCGGGAGGCCATAGGCCGTGGAAGCTTCGGCTGCGTCTACGTTGGCAAGCTACCCGGTGGCAGACACGTTGCTGTAAAAGTCCGGTTTGACAAAACTCAGCTCGGGGGCGAATCTTTCATCAATGAGGTATGATCACGAAATAGCTAACGTTGGAAAGTTAGGTTTCAAGAAGTTGGTTTGGGGCCGACTCTAACCGGACTTCGTCTTCAGGTGTCTCTTCTGTCGCAAATTCGCCACCAGAATCTTGTATCGTTAGAAGGATTCTGCTGCGAATCAAGGCACCAAATTCTCGTCTACGAGTTTCTACCGGGAGGATCCTTGGCCGATAACCTTTATGGTAATATTACTACTGAGGCAATACTTAAACTTTCACTGATGAAAATCTAATCAGTCTAGATTTCTAACTCCAACAGGGGCTAAAAGCAAGAAATTAACACTAAGCTGGGTGCGTAGACTGAAAATTGCTGTGGATGCTGCAAAAGGTTATATGCTACTTTCATTTCTGAAATGATGAAAAATTTAGTATACTAATAAAATAAATGAAAAAGTTTGAACCTAAAGATCTTGTTTTTGGCATAGGTTTGGACTACCTACACAATGGAAGCGATCTACGGATAATCCATCGCGACGTGAAGAGCAGCAACATCCTCTTAGACACGGAAATGAACGCAAAAGTCTGCGATTTCGGCCTCTCTAAGCAGGTGGCTCAATCAGATGCATCTCATGTCACCACTGTAGTCAAAGGCACTGCAGGCTATCTAGATCCAGAGTATTATTCCACTCAACAGTTAACGGAGAAGAGCGACGTTTACAGCTTCGGAGTTGTGCTTCTCGAGCTGATTTGTGGCAGAGAACCACTCATTCACACAGGCACTCCAGATTCCTTCAATCTGGTTCTGTGGGTATGCCGAATTTAGTGATAAATGCGAAAAATATTCTATTTATGGCATGATAGTTAGTGATGAAATGTGATGCAAAAATTTGCAGGCTAAGCCATACTTGCAGGCTGGTGCAGTTGAGATTGTGGATGAGAGCCTGGAGGGAAGCTTTGATGCAGAGAGCATGAGAAGGGCTTCTCTGATCGCGTGCAGATCGGTCGAACGAGATGCATCGCGGAGGCCGAGCATTTCGGAAGTCGTGGCCGAGCTCAAGGAAGCTTACAATCTCCAGCTCAACTATCTTGGGTCCAATGCTGCAAATTAAGAGATCTAAACTAGCATCTTGCACGAATTGGAGGGCCCCGCGATTCGCCTCGTTTGAGTGGGGGGGAATGAGTGTCATGTAAACTTACTCAAATAATGGAAGGCCAAGTTATGTGAAATTTGTATTTCTGCACTCTGCAGCTAATATACAGTTGTAATAGACATATCCCATTTTTTTCATTATACAGCAGCTTCAAGAGGTAGTAAAATCTCCTGTCAACTAATCATGAAACTGGCTACTACCATCAAGTTTGAGCTGCAATTTGACTCAACTGGTGATTGAGATCGGCCCGAGCTCAGTTTGATTGCTCGTTATTCCACCCACACGATATGTACACGAAGCTAACTTGAGTAGCGGCTCCGTAGATAGAGGAATAGTGCTGTCAGAGAAGCCAAAGCATATGGAAACACAGTCCAAATTCCCTGAAAGGAGACGGGTAATATTAGAGTCGTTCACGAGAAAGTTCTACTTATCATGTGAGGAAACAAGAACTCACCACCACAGTGGCGACGGTTGCAAGAGCAAAGACTGGACGTTCTCGTAGCAAGAATCCGATTGCCAGCTAAACAAAGAAAACACACTGTCAAGGCCCAAGAATCCGATTTCCATATTTTTTTTTCGAGTAATTTCTAGTTTCCTAGTCGTACGATGATTTCAAATACCTGTACCGGGAGAGTTATCAGTCCGCCACAGCAGACACCGGCGAAGAAACACTCTGGTGATATTCCCTGCAATCAGATTGAAGCAAAATCATATTTCAAGATTCTCAATGCTTGCTAGAAAGCCAATTACAGATGATGAAATGAAAGAGATTTTTTTCAAGTAATGAGTAATGACTATAGTTATTATACCAGAACATAAATTTGACTCAAAATGGTAAACTAAAAGTTGATTACTGACCATTGCCCCAGCAAGAAAAGATGTGGGGTTTCTTACTCCGATAGAAAATCGTTCCACTGCAAGCACGAATTGTAAATAGAACGTGAGAATAACAAAAAAAGATCGAGACGAGCTTCATCAACATCAGACATAAGAAGAAGGGTCTGTTTAACTAACCGAACCCAGTAAGATTCCCGTATCTCTGTACAGTGCTCGTTATTTCCTTTGCTTTCTCTTCGCCAACCCCCAACTACAGCATCATGAAGGTTCATACACATACATGAAGCTTAAAAAAGAACAAAATGTGTTCCATTGATCAAGCAAACCTTTGAAAGAATATCATCAGATGCCCTGGATTGTCTGAACAATTTCCCAACATAAAACGGTATCATATCACTGATACAAACTCCCCTGAAGCAACACACACGACATCAAAGCTCGAAGAGTCATAGTAGTATTCGAAAATCACAACATCGACGCACGAAAATACCAACCAATATACCCACAAAACAGTGGATAAGATGTATGGAGCATTTCTTGAAAATGAATCCACTAGAGATTGCCATGTCCCATCCAAACAAAGTAATCTTGCCAAAGTTACACCAACCTGAATACTGAAATAATCAAATAAATACAGAGATGCATCAATAAACAAGTGTGACATTTGCAGATAAAAAATTACCCATATATTCAAAGCCTCTTCACTTATAAACAGTCCGAATCCTGCAGCCATAAGCAGCCAAAAGTAGATCCATCTGCAACCAAAAAAAGCAGAGAAGAACATCTATAACAATTTTGTTTTACTGAAAAAAAATAGTTTTTTCAAAAAATGTAATCTTTTTTCACCCAGGAGCATATTCCGGTAGCAAAACTGTATATCCAAAGGCGCGGAAGCTAAAAGCAGCAGAAGGTGAGACCAAATTGGAAGAGGATCCATCTCGCAGAAACTGAATCCCAGTTGATGTCCCCAGATTTGGAGGCTTTAAACCAATTAACACCAATGTAATCACCGCAGTTATCCCCAAAATTATCCCTAATTTCGAGAGAAACGAGCTTCCGCTACCAGCAGTATTTTCAGAAACCCTAATGGGATCGTCTGCGCCATCACGTTGGGAGCTCCTGATCCTGCAAAAATAGAAGATGATTAAAATCAAGCTTCTATCGAGTTCTTCTTCACCGGAGCTCCTTTTCACAACACTTACCGAGAACGCGATGATTTGAATAGGAATTTGGTGTTGCCGGAGAGAATTTTGGAACGGTGAATTGAGCGGCAGAAATGCGGTCGCCGGTGGTAGGCGGAGCGTCGCGGCGGCCGCGGGAGAGCGAGGATGGAAGAAGGTCCGTTGCCGAGAATAACCGCCATGAGTGGCTGCGACGACGACGGCGCCGCCGACGAGTGGCGGAGGTTGAAAATAGGAACTGTGTTTGGGATTTCCGGTGGGCCCAACCCCCTTGAAATTGCGCCACGTGTCAGGCGGATATAATCGATTTTATATTTTTAAATGGGATATTCGTTTTTATTCGATATCTGCCGCGAATTACAGATTTATCGGAATCTAACTTCTTTATTTATATCTTCTACATTAAAAAACGTTCATAATTGTACACGTAATTAAACATTTAGGGGTG
Organism: Salvia sclarea; assembly: GCA_036873715.1. Lineage (NCBI taxonomy): Eukaryota > Viridiplantae > Streptophyta > Magnoliopsida > Lamiales > Lamiaceae > Salvia > Salvia sclarea. The sequence goes on along the minus strand of JAYJMF010360481.1, from coordinate 1,233 downwards.
TTTAACTAAGTTATCTTAGAGAGTTTATTAGCTTCAATAATCTATTAGTTGTTTCAAAAATTTATACATTATCAAAGTGTTTTGGATAATTAGGTTTATAAATTAGAAACAGAAGTGTATATGTTTTTTCAGAAACAAGAGCATACGTTAAAAATATTAAACTATAATAAGGATATTTTAATAAATTGATTATTATTTGTAAAACTATTTAAAGATAAGTTGAGATGTTGAAGAACATATTTTTTTTAAAGTTTATAAATTATTAAAACTTATTTTCACAAACATATTTTTGTCTTGTTTATGAAAAAAGACAAAAAAAAAAAAAAAAAAAAACCAATGTTGAGATTGATATATATCATCCCTAAATCGTATAGGGTTTTTGCATCTTTACTTGTGTTGTGATCCTTTTGTTAAGATTTTTTTTCTAATTATTTGTTTATTTTTTGTTCAACTTATATCATGATGCATGCATGGTTTTACTCTTTGTTCCACTCATAGTGTAGCTTTAGTCTTCCTCCTTTCATTTTGAAACTTTTTTGGAGTTCATGTCTCCAATCTTTACCGTTCTATTGGGATGTTGGGCATGAATGACGTAAGACCCAACCTACTTGGTGGATAACTTGCCAGAGGAGTATTTATATCTGTTTTGGAACAAAAGTATTCATTGACCATTCTCAAATTGCTTCTCCTTGATCAAGTCGTCATGGGCTTTCTTGAGTCTGTCATTGTACAAGGCCTCATTGTCATAGGCCTCCGATCTATCTCCTCCAACTCCTGAAAACTTAGCTTCCTACTTTGGTCAACTTTATTCCAATCGTAATTGATTTAGCTTACTGTCCAGAACTTTTTGTGCTCCAACTCGATAAGAATATGAGACATCTTGCCAAACACCATCCTGTAAGGAGACATCCCAAACGATATATTGATGATTGTGAGTCTAGGGAGAAAATCATAGTTAGGGAAAAAAATGAAGAATGATGAAATTCGTAGAGTGTATGTTGCACTTTTTTTTATTCTTTATAGAAAATCCAATTATAATAATGTTATTTTAGTAAATTGATTGTTACTTATAAGATTGTGAAAAAAATATGTTGGGATTGATGAGGAAGTATATTTTGGAAAGGTTATAAATTATGAAGCTTATTATAACAAGGGGTAATTGCGCCAAAATACACGAACTTCAGCCAAATTCTGGTTTTGCACATGACGTTTAAAATCTTTTTGTAAATACAC